>JAJEJO010003305.1:249026-273684 GCA_020662805.1 Glaucomys volans | reverse complement strand
TTTTTTTGGTACCAGGGATTGAACCCAGGAGTGCTTAACCACTGAGTCACATCCCCAGTGCTATTTCTGTTTTATTTTGAGAGAGGGTTTCCCTAAGTTGCTTAGGACCTCACTAAATTGCTGAGATTGTTTAAAATCTGCAATCCTCCTGCCTCAACATCTAGAGCCACTGGGATTAGAGGCATGCTCTACAGTGCCCCCCTGTGAAATGTTAACTCATATATTTTCATAACTTTTTTTCTCTTGTGTTGTAACCTATTTCCTTGCCAATTTGTAGAAATATATTGTGTTTTTCAAAAAGCAAAACCTGTCTGTAGTTTGTGCTGTGAATAATTCTCTCTATTGTTAGTTTTTAACTAACATTTGCTTATTGGTTTTTACTTCATTCTGATTTTTAACTTTGAAACTTTTACTTCAATTAGGTGATTTAAAATACTGCAGTTTCTTTCATAACATCAATGTTTAATAGTATCTTGGTTAAGAAGGACAGTGTTTCCCTGGAATACAGATAGTGTTCAAGTGTTTCTTACAAGTTTTTTGTAACCTAGTTAGTCAACAGGGAAATTGAACCAGAGCATTTTACCATCCTTCCATTATTCAAATAATCATAAGCTAGTAATTAAAATAGACTTTCAATTTCCAAAGTAGAAAGGAAAGGAGAGAGCAGAATGATAAAAAGTAGTGAAATTTAAATAGCATTTTAAAAACATATATGTCTCTTATAGTTACAGTGTCTTGAGAAACAAGTTAGGTTGTTATTAACTGTTACCTGCAGTCCCAACAAATGAGACTCAACATGTTATTTCAGAAAGTCTTGTTTTATCAATTAAGCTTTTGAGACCAGTTGGTAATAGCTCCTGAAAATGGAATTCGAGTGTATATTTTAATACAACCAGAAGTCATGAAAGAAAATGTAAAAATGCATAGTATAAAATGTCATAAGCAGTTTTAATGACATCCTCTGAAAGGTTTCATGGATGATACAAGATGGTAACGAATCAAGGCAAAGCAAGATCTGAGATCAGGTTGTCTTCTACGGGTTAGTTCACTTTTAACATGGGTTAACATGCTTCAAGAGTGAATAGCACACACTTCATGGCTTAGTTTTATAGCTATATATTTTTTGCATATTTAACTGAACAATCATACATTAGTTCATGATAAGAAGACCTGGTCTTTTATTGTAGTCATAATATCAAATGAGTTTGAAATTTTAAATGGTTCATTTTCCTTTATTGTACCTTGGGAGCTGTCTACACTTCACTAACTGTTATTCTTTTTTTTTCCATCATAAAGAATCCAATGAAGAGAGTAGACATCCAATTAACCACTCACCTGACATCAAGGATTTCTCTTCAGAATGATATTTTAGCTTTGAGATATGCTGAAGCTTGACTGTCTCATGACATTTTGCTATCAAACATTCAGGTGGATTGCATTAGGACATTAATTTCCCTGCCAAACTCTTAAAACAGTGCTTTAGGAATGTCTAGTAATACTGCAAATATTGTAAGAAAATCTGAACCTATTGTCAAAAACATACAAATGGTGCTTAGTCTACCTATGCTCTCAAATCCTGCAGCCCATATAGTCTTAATATTTATATGCCATGTCTCTCTGTAAAGTCATCACAATATTAAAAAAGAAAAATAAATATATAAGTGCAGTTAAATTTTCATGAAACAATAAATGTTTTCATATTTTGCAAGGCAAAATATTTTATCCAGGATAATTATGATGGTACTTAGTATATTTTTTTAAAATAGGCATATAATTTTTCATAAATTTACTCATTATTCCATAGAACCCATACAATGTCTGTCCTTTTTATTCCAACTTCATTAATAATCAAACAATTTTGTGAGCTAAATCTTATTTCTTCAAACACATTGTAAGTTTCTCAGTACTTTGTTATTTATATATCTTTTGCATCACCTATAACTTATGCACAGCTGCATACACAGAGACACTTAAAAACACTGACTTTTAAAAACAATTTAGAAATATATATTTTCAAGCCTCTGGGTGACATAAATATTATTAAACTAAATTAATACCTCCCTCAAAGAAAATAAATTCAATAAGGAGGTTAAGATAGAAGTTTATAACCCACCCATACTCATTTACACACAAACAGAACAGAAATTAGAAGGAATTACAAAAAGTTAAAAAATAAATTCTTATGTGAGTGGAGAAAACAAATGATTGACTGAAATCAAGAAAGTCTTCATGAAGAAATGTGACTTAACATTTTTGAGGGAGTTTTATAAATGGGCACAGAAGAAAACACATTTGAAAGTTTAAAGGTACAAGTTATTTCTTGGGAAAGGTTATTCAATTTCGATCAAAAGGGACTGTTCAGAGGAATAGAGTAAGGTATAATATCAAAGAAACAACTACAAAGTCAGATTCAGTAGTAAGCTGAGAAATTTCTGCTTAAAAGTTGTTTTTAAGTATGTAGATACAGTGATAAGAGCAAGAACCTTAAAGCACCAAGAAGTTTATTTTGAGAAAAATGAGAAGACTGAGGAAACCATAAAACCCAATAATGTGAATGCTTCCAGACAAAGTATCTGGCTGGAGGGATATCATGCCAAAAGATCTCAGAAATCTGTAGGAATTATTCATTACCTTAAAGAACAACTCCAAGGGGAACACTCACAGTACAGAGAGGCTTAAAGAAAAAAAATATGAGTATGTGGTATAAAATGTCATAAACTCTGAATCACATTCTCAAGACAGTCAAATGTGGTACAAATGGACAAGGCTTGAGTGTTGGGATGCAAACAGAGACAATATAGAAAGATCTGCATGACCCAGAAATGAAAGGTCAGAAAGTAAAGCAAAATGTCTCTTGTTATTATGTCTAGACTGTACATGCCAGACTCCAGCTTGTGACGAGATTTGAAACTCACAGATGGTATGAAAAACCCTCTAGAAACAGGTTAGTGTATGAGAGGTAGAGATACCATGGCCAGTCATTAGCTGTAGCCACATAAGAGGGAACTCAGGAGCAGTAGAATCTGAAAGCCACTCTGGCCCACTCACTTCTTCCAGACAAAAATGCTTACAATGTTTTTAAGTAAAATGCATCCATTTAAATAATAAAATGGACAAAATGAAAATATAAATTCATCTAAAATAGAGTTCAAGAGAAAATTAGTTGTACTTTTTTTTTAACATATTAGCAAAACTCAATGGAAAGATGTTGCCACAAAATGAAGGCATTCCAATATGATTTTAAAATTTTGAGGGAGAAGTAAGTACTTCTATGGGAAAAAAATAGGAAACATTTACACAAAACTTCTGAGACAATATGGCCAAACTTTAGAATGATAAATAAAAACCCGCAGAACTCAGGATATGAAAAGAAGAGACACAGTCATTTGAGAAATTAATGCTAAATTACATGGAGCACATAAGAGAATAGATTTTACATTAAGCCAGTAACAGACATAGATGATAGAATTGAGAAACTGAATAAAAATATTCTTAAAGGAAATAGAGAAAGAATGATAGATAAATAGGAAGTAGTCAAGTGGTATTCCAAAGGTGATCATTTGGATTTTTGAATTAGAAAGTCAAAAAAGAAGACAATAAATAAAATAAAATGCTACCCCCCAAATGAAAATATATTTTATTTTAAATGGCATCACATTTAGATTACCCATTTTAATTTAAATTTTAGTCATGAGCATCAATTCATTTGATCCATCTCCTCCCTGGTTTTACATATGTCTGCTGTGGTCATATTCATTTGTCAAAATTGTACCTTCTTGAGTGTTTGATTACTCAAGGAAATATTACATTTCTCAGTAATTTCAAGCATCTCCAGTAATCATAGGTCCAGTAAGATGCAACCACTTGCTTGTTTAAATTTTGGAGAATTTGATTCTCCAAATTGATTCTTCTGACAGATTTTTAACCTGGGGTTGCCTTTATTTTGATTTGATTCCCTACACTTCATTTTATTATGTCATTTTTGTCACTCGTGTTTTATCAACTCACAGATTCTATATGCTTTTCTGAGGTGGAAGAGTTATGGGTCACATATTTATTTAATTGTCAATATTTGTATATACTCTTGAATATGATACATGACCACTAAATGTTTGCCTATTTAATTAATAACATAGAAGCATTATTGACTTGGTTAAATAGTTTTTAATGGACTTAATTTGACTTATTATGTTTGCCATGCACCTGTGCACTGCATACACTATATTTCTCATTGGCAAACTTTTGTAATTTGAGTCACAACAAACTGTATCTGTTTAAAATACTTCTGAGAAAATACATACATGATTCTAAAACGTCCACTTCAGGTGATTTATCTTTTCAGCATCTCTATATCAAATTTCTATACAAATTCAAACTGCTAATGATAACCTATTTCAGAGACTCCTCGGTGCCACATTATGTCATCAGTTTTCATCCTCTCCAATGATTGTTCACCAAGAGATTCTGATCAGAATCTTGCACTTTCTGGATTTATCTGTGATTTAATTTACCAGATCAAAGAAAAGAAGGTAGGACTTGTAGTTTCACATTAAGTATAAACACGTTATTCTCTTCCTCCAGATTGTCACATATAGAACATGTCAAGGCCCCTTTATAAATTTTAAATAGTTTTGCATTTTGCTTATTGCTGAACATCATTGTCCACAACTTTCCTACTCAAGGGTAAATCTTGAGTGTTTCTGAAATATTTCTACTTGTTTGAATATGCCTTCTGTCTTCCCAGCACCTATTCGCACAATACTCTTTCTCTTTGGAAGGCCTTCATTCCCCAGGGTACTTAAGTTGTTGGCTCTAAATGTCTGTCTTGTTGCACAAGCATATTGGATCTCGTTTTTCCTGCTCTTCTCTTGCTTTTTTTACATCCACCCATTAGTGAATTACCTATTGTGCACAACTGTTTCTGTAGATGCCCCTTTCTCACTGGGTGTTAAACCCTTCAGTGAGGTGCATGTTGTCTTATTATCTTCTTAAGTTGATTATTTTACACAGCGCTTAAAGCAGTATTTAGTAATGGTATTGATTGATTGATTGGTTGATTGATTTTACTGGCTTCAAACTCTCTTTATATTTTTTCATTAGTGAAGTCCCAATAAAGCTGTGTTTTAAAATTATTCAAATCTTCAAAATGAACCCCATTATTGTGTATAACTATAATGCACTGTTAAAAATTGTTCAAATATTTGAAGTATGTTCCTTTATCATCTAGCTTCCTCTAAGAACTCTTATTTCTGTGATCTTTCCATTACAATGAATTTCCAGACAATGTTCTTTATTTCACTTTTTGATTTCCTACTTTTCTTTCTGGATAGGCTGAACAAGATGTTATATCTCTGTGCTTCGGTTTTGTCTCCTATAAAATAATGTTAGCAACACCTACCTTATATGAATCTTACAAGATTGTTGTGAGGATTAAATAAATTTATCTGCCAAAGTACTTTAAACAGGGCCTGGCATATATATAAATGCCCCTAAAATGATTCCTACAGGTATTAATTTTTCCAAACTGTAATTGATTTCCTTTACACATTTCTGACTTTTTCTGTGCAGTGTGCCATAGTGTCCCAAGGGAAAAATCCCCTTGCAACGTATCCTTGGATTGTCAGTCCATCTTTCGTTTTTGCATGGAATCACTAATACCATTATTAGTCTTTAGAGGAAATAAGTAGCTCTGATTTTGCTGAGAAATGTCTGTTTACAGTCCAGAGAGTAAAGCTGAGATGAAGAGAGATGATTTGGCTCTTCTATAGTATAAGTGTGATAATACTTGCCTGTTAGAATCAAATTTGATTGACAAGTGCCTAATGCAATATTTGACACAGTATTATTAAATTATACAGAATGTCTTAAAAAACCAAGTGCACACATGTAACATAGATCAATTGCATTCTGAAACATGCATATGCAACTAGAAAATTTAGTTTTAGCCCAACTTTAGTGACTGATTTCTATGTGTTATTCAATTTTTATGTAGAAATTGAATTTATTATCTAGTATATATGGCAGCTTCTTGTTAATACAACAAAATAATTTAGGCAATTAATGTATAAAAAGAAAATGTCAATTGAGTTCATGGTTTAGTGCATGGTTCTGGAGGTTCCATTACAAGATTGGGTGGTCCTTTTGTTTGGGACTCTGGTGGGGGTGCTGCATGGCAGTGGTGGGGAGTATGTGGTGGAGAAAACTGCTTACATCACAAGCCAGGGGGCAGAGAAGTCCCATAATCTTTTTTGAGGTCATACCTAAGGGTCTCTAACTAAACTCCATCTTCTAAAGGTTCACAGAACCTCCCAAGACTTTTTTTTTTTTTTTTTTTGAGGTGCTGGGGATTGAACCCAGGGCCTTGTGCTTGCGAGGCAGGCACTCTACCAGCTGAGCTATATCCCCAGCCCCCCTCCCAAGACTTTAATGCATGGATCTATGAAGTGTATTATCCATCTTCAAACTATAGCATTTGGCATGTTTAGATATACTCCCCTGTTGAGTCATTAAAAACTTTGAAAATTTTGCTCTATCATTTTATTCTAGTCTTCCTCTTAATCTCCAATTACAAATAGATCTTAATGAGCATCTTTACTAGCTTCAGTCTTTCCCTTTTCATACCATGTCTTTTCCTTAAAAACCTATCTAATTGTGCAATGGGCAGAATTTCCAGGTACTTCTAATTGGTGTAATTGTGACTTGGAGCCTGAGAAACCTACAGCACATCCTTTGAAAACTTGAAAATTTATTTGTAATTCCAAAAAAAATTACATTTTATGAATACAATTGTGGGTTTTGACTCTCAAGTTTCTTCTGGGATATAAAAATTCAGACATTAAAATGTCAAGATTTGATCCTATTAAATGCATGTTTTGAAATAAAGAATATACTCTACACAAACTGAGTAGTGTGCATTATGGTAATGAATGATATTGAAAGAAACTAGCAAAATATTCATATTTAACATTTATATAAAATTAATGTTTTTTGAAAAAATAATTCAATACACAGTTCTTCATTCATTTAACACATACTTATTGATCATCTACAACGCATGCAGTTTTTGAGACATTGGAATCCTGGTAAGTAGAACAGATAACAGAATTTTTGCTGTTGTGGAGTTTACATTCTAGTGTAACATGTCATTATGCAAAAGATGTGTATCACCACTTGGTATTAAAGTTATACATGCAAGACTCTTTTTTTCTGAATTGTCTTTTCAAAAGAAATATTTTATCAGGTAAATAGGTTCATTTCTTATGCTTGTCTATATAGAGATTTAGTTAAAAATTCACCAAACTTAAAAGGTTTTACCAATTAAAATCTTAAAATGGGTGGTAAGAGCATAAAGAGGCTTTGTATCTTGAGCCTCCGTCCTTGTGTTTGCCTTTGTCTGCAACATTATTCCCCAGTTTTTTATGCCCCAATCTTTTTTTGTACTGACGTTTTTGTTGAAATTCCCTAAAAAGTAATGTTGCTCATAACTTCCTGAGAGTGTCACGAACTCTCTATTTCTTACCTGCTTTTTTCTTGTATATAATTATCACCAGCTGATGTAGTACATATTTTTGCTTACTATCTTCTTTGCCAAGTAGAATGAATGATTCATAATGGCAAACTTAATCACTGCCATATCCTGTTTCTGTAATACTGTTGGACGTAGAATAGGCATTCAGTAGGGATTTATGACAATGTGTTAAGTGAGAATGTATATAAATGAAACCCCAAACTAATAAGTGTTTACAGGGAATTTTTATGAATCAGCTATCTGAAACCAGAAAGAGGCTATTATGTTCTTATTGACATAATAATGGTTTATTAATTATAAAAAAGTGCAGTTTTTAGTTATTTCTATTAATATAAACAAATGATTAGTTGTTCCTAATCATTTCATAGGTTATCTTCTTAAACCGTTGACACATTATATTTGAATGTCTTTATCAGAACAAGTGGTATAGTTCAAAATAAATTTTTAGATTTTTACCTTCATTTTGAGGTTTTTTCCTAGAATTCAATTTGCAGGTATTATAGTGTGTTTTACAAAAGGATCTTTTCAGTTTTATAAAATGCATTCTTTCCAGGGAGTAGGAATAATCTCACTTCTTTAAATTTCACACTTTTTAAAATAATAATTCATAAGGAAACTGTATCTTACCAGGGAAATTATATAAGGAATACCGTTTCATTGAAATGGCTGCCTCACCAATTAAATGTTTTCACAACGTGCATCCATTTCAACAAAGCCAAAAAAGTGGAAGCAACAGCAACTACTTGATGAGAACTGAAATAGACATGGAAGTTCAATGTAGAGATTGAGTTCTTGCATGAGACTGGTTGGTATTTCATTCCTTAATTTGAGCCTGGCTCATTGCACCTCATAGTTGTTCAATGATTCTTTTTTGATGAGTAAAATTAGTGCTTAATTGGTATGTTAAAAATAATGTTAAGTTTAGATGGATTCAAATCTTAAAGATTTCCAGAAAAGAAGATGTTCTTTAATCTGTTTTTAGAATCGAATCATTGAATCTGTATGAGAGCTCTTACTGCATGGTCTAAGCAGAGAGCTGAACCTTATTATTGTATGGTTGATAAGTCATGTTGAGTGAACTTAGTTAAACAGAAAAACAATTAAACAAAACAAAACAAAACACTGTATGCTGCAGAGCACTGTTAGATATTTTACAGACCTCTTAATATTCTTAACTAAGTTTACATTTTGTGAAGAATAGAGTTTTTTTTAATCTGAATACTGAAATAGTTTTAAGCTAAATCTCAACAAAACACTAAATTATTTTCAACACGTTTTCAAGAGGCATCAACATTAAAGCACAAAAAATTATCTTCTGTGAACAGAATGATCTAAATCACTTGGATTCCATTGTGACTTAATAACTTCTTTAAGCTACAGTTTGCCAAGATAATTGTTTGTCTCTTCTTTGCTGTCCTTTCTCAAACATTTTTTCCTCTTTTCAACTTTAGTACCCAAATTTCAAAACATAGACCTATTGATAATATAAGATTTTTAATATTTGTAATCAAGCACTAAGGCACATGCCCATACACCATTTCCAATAGTGCAGATTTTTTTCCCCTCATATTAAAGCCTTAAAAGAAAACAATCCACAATGAAGTGAAATGCTGATTCAGTGGACATGAAATGCCAGTACCAGAGTGACACATTTGTCACATTAGCACAAGCCTCAGCTAATGGAAGGTAGGGAGTGGTTTTTAAAAAGTATTGTTTCTAGGTTATTTAATTACTTTGTGCTGTCAATTTATTTTTGCTAGACAAAAATTAACAGGGAGTGCTCAGTTAACTGAAATGCTATAAAGAGATAAAATAGAAGAGAAAAAAAAAGCAAGTTTTAATTGGCTTCCAGAGCAAGATTTTTTTTTTTTTTTTTAGAAAACTGTCAAATAAAAAAAAAAAAAAGAAATTGCCACACTGACAGATTTTATTATAGTACATGATTGTGCCAATCACATGTAATGGAGAATAACATTATATACCTGCTAAAATATGATGGCTAGCACTTTATATCCTTGGAAAACTCAGTGAAATAGAAATGCATTTTCCTAAAGACCATGCTGAAAATGAGTATTTTTATTTGAAATTTTATGTTTGTAAACAAACATTGAGATTCCATTACAAGAATGGACTTGAAATGTTTCAAATGTGCTTTAAAATATATATGATTTAATTAGTACTTGGTATTTATTCAAGAGAAGGAAAACATTCCTTTTGATTTTAGGCATGTGGTAAACAAAGATTATCCTTAAAAGTTGCCCAACTAATTCAAGGGAGTCATTTATACCCTTTGTTTAAAGAATGAGTGAGGTGGAATAATGTGTTGAAAACAACTGTAGATTAGAAATACATTGGCTTTTAAATTTCTTCTCTGTGCTTACAGGGAAATAACTTACTTGAGCATTAAAAGGGGAGTTAGACTAGATGAATGGCTCAAATGCTTTGTGTTTTTAAAATTCCACGACTCTCACAACATTAGACCATAAATAGAATTGCCTGCAAAATCAATTGTTCCCCCAAATTAATTCATTCCTGCTATATCAAATTATTTTTTTGAGATGAATCAGAGTTTAACAAGTGGTATTAGGAAGTTCTCCTGAGCTTCTAAAGTTCATCTTCCACTTACTGGTTTAAAGTGATAGCTCGACTTCTGGTAAGAATAATAAAAAACTATTTCCTTCTTCTTTTTGATTATTAAAACACAATTTCCATAATCTGCATTGTTTATCTCCCTTTATTTAAACTTCTTAACTTCTACTCTCTGACCCTAAACTAAATTCCCTCTTGTTCTTTCTTTTCTCCTTACCTCTTACCTTCCCTTTCTTCTTCCTCACCTTCTTTCTTCCTCCATCTCTCCCTGTCTTCTTGTCTTCTCTCCTTTATTCCTTTTTTAGTACTTTTTTCTTCTACTTTCCCTTTGTCCCATGTACTCTCTGGTCTGCCTCACTTTCCCTCCTTGTCTCACTAGAAGAATCCCAAGGTTGTCACTAGGGGAATCCTAGGCAGACGGTCACTCTATCAACAAGGCATGAGGTAAGCGATGTTTAAGCACCCACTGTGGAGTAAGAAATTGTCCTTTTGTATGAATCAGACTAAAAATAATCCTACCACAGTTTCATAGAATTTCTCTCAGAATAAAATAACAATGCATTTAGGACACTTAGAATATTTCTTGACATGAATGAATGTTTAAGAAATACTACTATTTGGTGTTGCTGGTAGCAGTAATAGTAGAAGGAATAAAGTGTGATTTAATTAAGTGACTCTATTTCTGGGCATGTAGGCTCTCTCCAAACATTTTGCTCTAATAAAGAATTTTGTAATAAAATTCTTGAAGCTAAATCTTTTGTACATACTTTATTGCATTCTTATTATAATCATGATTTGTGAAAGCAGAATTGCTCATTCAAAAGTTATAAACTCTAAAGGATTTTAATATATGTGTCACCAACTTGATGGCCAAAAATGTATTTTTTATATTTCCTTTAGAAAATCTGAAGACTTTTGACACATATTGGTAAATGAGTTTTCTGTGATAATTTATTCTCAAAGCTGCTGCATGTGCAGACTCGTCTAATAAAATAACTTCTTCAAATAAGCTCAAATTTAGCCATACAAAGGGTATCACGTTGGTATCGTATTTGTGATGTATTTGATTACTTGTGAAACTAAATACCTTTCGTGTTTATTGGAATTTTTGCTGTCTTCTTTTATAAAATAAAATGCTAATGCTTTCATATATATTTCTGGCTTCTTTTACCTTCTCAATGCCATTGTTTCCATTCCTTTTAAACTATTAAGCAATATTAAGCATGTATTTATTTCTTTAAATATATTTTCCGTTATTTATAGGGAATTTAAGAGATGTCAGTGAGAGATTTCTCCATGTGTTCAGCCTTACTTCTAATTGATCAGGGAACTCATGCATTTTTCAGTCATTTGTTTCAATAGCTAGAATTTGGAAAAAAAATAGTGTTGCTGATGGGAGTCCCCCTGATGTTTTCTTGACTTAGAAGAGAAGAGCCCTATTATTTCAACATTCAGTATGAGGTACTGAGCTACATCCACAGCTCTTTTTATTGTTTAATTTTGGGTCAGGGTCTCACTAAGTTGTCCAGGGTATTGTCAAACTTGTGATCTTTGTTCCTCGGCCTCCCATGCAACTGGAATTTCAGATTTGAACCCTGCCCCCCAAGTTTTTGGCAATTTTGAGATATATGTTAATTATAGTATAATGCAGATTGATATTCTCAATGAAGTTAAGGTTTTTTCAAGAAAAAATATGTGACAGAATTTTTTCCCAGTGACCTTTGAAAGGTTATTCAGAAGACTCTAAGATTTTAAAACTCATATCTATTCTTTTTTCCCATTATATATTCTTAAACTATCAAACTTTAGTAGTTTATTAATGGGTTTCTTACACCATAACTTAACAATTATTTTTCATGGGAAGAACATATATTATATTCTCATGCAATAATTATACTATTGTAATTATAATATCATTCTTACTTAATAACTGTTACTCCATTAAAATAACCACTATTCAGATAAATATGCGTATATTTCATAAGGTAATTTCATTAAACAATCATAAGCATATAATTACCCAGCATCATTCTGTGATAAAGCATGTTAATAAAAATAAATGCAATGAAAACAAAATATTATTATAAGTATAGAATAAAAAATTCAGCCGGGTGTGGTGGCGCACGTCTGTAATCCAAGAGACTTGGGAGGCTGAGTCAGGAGGATCGCGAGTTCAAAACCAGCCTCAGCAACTTAGCGAGGCCCTAAACAACTCAGTGAGACCCTGTCTCTAAAATAAAATACAAAATAGGGCTAGGGATGTGGCTCAGTGGCTGAGTGTCCCTGAGTTCAATCCCTGGTTCCAAAACAAACAAACAAAAAAATTCAATAATATATCTCAGTAATGCACAAATATTCTTAAACTAAGTTATTTGAAAGAAGAAGAGAACTATTTGTAAAGGAGTATTTAATTCAGAGTGGCATTGTTAAAGAACAAGACTAGTTCAACATCAATAAATCAACAATAGTTTAACTTAGTGATTAAGTTAAAAATCATTGAGAATTGATAAAAATAGATATTTATACTTTCTTTGCCATATTAGATGCTTTTGTTTAAAATATATCTTTATACACATGTGAATATTTATTCATATGTACCTGAAAAATGCATTTTATATAAATAAGTATCTGAAGAAATAATTGTTAGGTCGAATTGGGCAGCTCTGGGAAGGGAGCATGGTCATCTAGCAATGCACTGTGCCAGAAGTGACCAATGAGGCAGACCTGCTGACCCTGACGTCCACCTTGGGTCCACCTTTTCCTGGGCAGGACCACGATCTCTCCCTCTGTATAAAAACCCTGAGCAACCAAAGCCACGTGCGATTTCTTCTGGCTCTCCCACCCCGACTTTCACCCTGGGGGGCTGGAGATTTCGCCTGGGACACACATTCCAATAAAATCAAGCTACTACTTTTGTCTGACTCTGGTGAACCCGCCTGGCGAGCTTCTTTTGGCCACCCGCGGCCGCCTTTGTGAACTTTACAATAATGTTTGTATTTTAGTTCCATTGTAGGAAGCTCAGTGCTTTCAGAAGACAGAAACTTTTCTCTAGATAAGGATTCCACTTGTGCTCCCATTGAAGCAGTGGAGGAGGGATTGGAGAGCTTGGATCTAGACTGTGCAGACCTAGGTTCTGGTCTTAACTCTAGCACTCAGTGCCAAGTCATGTGGTCCCTTCACCTCTCTGAGTCTCCTTAGCTGTCAACAATGGTAACTCCTATGGTAACTGAAAATCGGTATTCTGAAGAGATGCCCGCACTCCCAGTTTCATGTAAGCATTATTCACAATAGTCAAGATGTGAAATCAACCCAAGTATCTATCAAGGGATGAATGGGTAAAGAAATGCAGTGTTTGTGCACACATGGAAAACTATACCACCTTAAGGAAGAAGGAAATCATGTCATCAGTGACAACATGAATGGACCTGGAAGACATTACACTAAATAAAAGAAGCCAGCACAGAAACAGAAATACTGTAGGCACTCACTTATATGTGGAATTTGAAAGATTAGATCTCACAGACACAGAGTAGAGGGTGGTTATCAGGTGCTGTGGGGTGGTGGGGGGATTGGAGATTAGGAAAGGAGAGATGTTGATCATAGAGTACAAAGATTCAGTCAGACTGGAGGAATAAATTTTGGTGACATATTGCAATTCATGGTGACCACCATTAAAAATTATAATGCTTCATGTATTTCAAAATTGTAAAAGAAAAGAGTTTTTAACATTCTCTCTCTAAAAAAAAAGTCAGTGAGGTGATAGACATGTTAATTATTTTGATTTAATCTTTCTACAGCATGTACACAGATCAGATTTTACCCTATAAATATGCACAGTTATTATTCATCAACTTAAGTAAATAATTAATTTATTAAAAATCTTTCCTGTTTCCCTTTTCTAGAGGTTTTACCATGCAGTGCTGCAGGGAGGAACTTCCCCTGAGAACAACCTCTGTGTTTCCCCTGCCCTGGGCAGCTTTAGGGCCTAACCTGCCCAAAAATGGACAGCCTCCCTGTGAATGGCTTCTCCTGGAACTCCAGAGGGCAGTTTCCCACAGTCAGTCGTCCTGGCCCAACACACAGAGACTCCTCCACCATCCAGCCAGACACAGCTGCTCACCCTCCAGCAGAAGTCCTGGTTATAATTAGAAATTCTTTAAAGCATCCTGTTCAAATTGCTGTGTTTCTGTCTTCTGCTGGGATGCTGACTGAGGAAGGCCTTATTAGTTAAAGATGATTAATGTTGGACAGAACAGTTTAACACTCTCTGCAAAAGGCATATATATATTTATAATGTGTATATCTATTTTCTTTTATTACTTTCTCTTTCCTCAAGCCTCTTGGGAGAAGAGTCTAAGAAAGTAATTGCTACTTGCCTATTACAATAGCTATTATAGTTTATTTCTTACTTAGAGAATCTTGATCTTTTAAGTACGAACATTGTCTTCTATAATTAAAAATTATGTTTGTTTCACTCTCCTTTTTACAGAGACCAACTGCAAATAAAGTCTGGCCAGTGACATATATAGGACAGAATGTTGACTAAAGGAAGCTAATCCAACTTCCAACCGCAAGGGGAATTTTTTTTAACCTATCTGCTTTTCCTTTGTTTTCTGGTTTTCATCTTGATGTGATGGCTGGAGACAGAGCTGTCATAATGCATCATAAAGTAGACTACTAGAACAATGGAACAGATTAGATATAAACCTGGTTCTTGATGATAAAGGTAATCAAGCCAATTCTTCCATTCAACTTTTAACTTCTACTTTTTAAAATGTTTCCTGTTATATGCATTTGAGTCTAATCTTATTTAATAGTACTGACTCTGTTTGGCATTTATTCCAGCCTTTCTCACTTGTCTGGCCTAATATCATAAGAGTTAACCAATGTTATGATAAACCAAATAGAAGAAAACTCTTCATCCATGCTGCACTTTATTTCCTGTATTCATTGTAGCAGACAGTCAATTTGTGAGGATAGTTAAACACTCTGCAGAGACCTGTCACTTATAGGAGAGCTGCAGTGGAGGCAGCACTCAGGGTGCCTTAGGAAGGAGGCATTGTTCAAATGCCCATGTTTCTACCACCTCCACCCCACAGGCCACATTCTTTTATGCTCTTATATCCAGCCATGTTTGTTCCATTTGCTGAGGATATCATGCATATATTTTGAGGCTTTTTCTACTTTTTACTCAAATAAATGATTTCTTACATTTGAAGAGTCTCCAAAACAATATATCTGAAGCATCAAACTGACATACCACTCACTTGTGTAAAATCTTAGACAATACTCCTTAAGGATTAGGAAGTTATAATGTCAACCTTTCCTAATATTTACCACTGAGATGTACTTTGCCCAATGTGCAAATTTCACTTTAGTTAGGCTATACAAAGAATGTGAAAAACCTCTGTTCTTATAGTAATGATATAAAAGGAAATGGATAATGTAAAAATCATACTTTTCTATGAAGCTATCAAAAAGTCCTGTGTTGAACTAACTTCCTGAGATAGACAAATATTTTCAGGTAACCTGTGGGAGCTTCCATACCAGAAAGCTCTTGTCTGATCATGGTGCAGGTAGTTGGAGCAGCACACTTTCCATATAAGAAAAGAATTTGCAGTCTCTTTTATAAAGAAACCAGGGGAATCTTTAACAACAATATGGACTAGAGGAGACTCAAATGTAAAAACAAATTGTTCAGTTTAATAATTAATAACCTCTTATTTTTAATCCCAGAATTTTGAACATCCACAACAGTGACTGAGGGACTAAAAACACGTAAGAGTTATGAAGTCTTAAAAAAACTCACATTGCTTAGAGTTTGAGGACATGCCAGAGATGAATTGTAGGGAGAATAAAAAACACTGGCAACTGTAAGCCAACTCTCACTCAACTTCAATGTTGAAAAACAGCATAGGAAATTGACTGTTAGAGTAACCAGAGTTTATAAAGATCCGGCCTAGTTCTAGCTCAATTTGAATCTTGGAGAGATTGGAAGACAGTCCTTTACACCAACTGCCTGGTTGTTATAAAAGTCAGATGACTCATGCATGCAGTCTTTTCATGCTAATGTGGCTGCACAAGATCAGTCCTTGGGCCTGCAATATTTCCTTACTGAGTGATGGAGTCCTCACAGCTTCTCTTGGATCGAGCACCATTTGTGGGCTTATCTTTTGGTTTCTGACTCAGTATGTACTCCTTTGTTCTGCTTAAGCATCTGCATTATAGGGTCCCTGATGAACCCCACCGCTGCATCTGTCCCCCGAGGAAAGGGCTCAGGGGACAGGATGGCTATAGGATGTAAAGGATGACATTTGAAATTAAATCCTCTTTTAATGATTTTAAGTGAAAATGAATTAGCCAAAATAAGACAAAGAAAATAGATCTAAAATAGCAAACATCACTGAAATTCAATAGCAAAACTAATTAATAAACTGATTTAAAAATGGGCAAAAGACACAAATAGGCATTTATTCAAAGATGTAAAAATGGCCAACAAGTATGTTTAAAGTTGTTGAACATAATTATTAGGAAAATGCCAATGAAAACCACAGTGACACATCACCTGATGGAATGTCTAATACATATTATAAGTATTGGCAAATATATGAAGAAATTGGAATCCTTGCACGCTATTGGTGGGGATGAAAAATGGTGTAGCTGATATGAAAAATGTTATGGAGGTTCTTCAGAAAGTTAAAAATCGAACCATCATATGATTGAGCAATTCTGCTTCTGGTTATTTAAACCACAGGTATGAATGCAGGATTTCAAAGAGTTATACTCTCACGTTCATTGTAGCACTCTTCACAATAACCAAGATATAGAAACAATTTAAGTTCTTTGACAGATGAATGGATAATGAAAATGGTAATGTATTCATACAATAGAGTATTATTCAGTCTTTACAAAAAAGGAAATTGTACAAAATGGGTCAACATGGATGAACCTTGAGGCCATTAGGCTAAGTGAAACGTCAGTCACAGAAAGATAAATACTACATTGACTCCACTTGTATGAAGTATCTAAAGTTGTCAAATTCATAGAATCAAACAGTGGGATATTTTATTCCACTCATATGTGGAACCTAAAGAAGCTGATCTCATAGAATTTGGAAGTAGAACAGCCATTACCAGAGATTGAGAAAAATAGGAGGGAGATGAGGGGAAGAGTTGGGTCAGAGGGTATGATGTCATTGCTTATAAGGAGGAATAAATTCTGGTGTTCTATGGAGCAGTAGAAAGTTCATTCCCAAGCACAGTAGTGTGTTTATGTTTAAAAATAAAGCATTCTATATTTCAAAATAGTTAAAAGGAAGGAATTGTACTAATCATAAAGAAATGATAAAAGTTTAAGGCAATAGATACTGCAACTCCCCTGAGCTGATTACCAACCAATGTAATACGTGAATCAAAACATCACACTTTGCTTCATAACTATGTGAGAATATCATGTCAATCAAAATAAATTTAAGGATGATGAAAATCTCATAAGAATGAATGGAAGCTAGAAAACAGTGGAATAAATCTTACCAATAATGAAAGGGAAAAGAAAAGAAAGCAAAAAGAAAAGTTACTCTATATTTCTATACCCAGCAAATAAATGACATTTTACAATTTAACTGATGGCTACATCAGTTATTTGTTAAAGTATTTAAAACATTATATTCCACAAGTAACTTTATTTTTATATTATGTTAGTGAAAAGAAAATCTCTCTCTTCCCTTAGTTCTTGATGAAATAAAACTAATTTAGTTAAGACCGATTCTGTGATAAAAATCAGTGCATAGTCAGGGTCAGCCGTGATTGGTTCTCTTTGCAAGTCTATCCATCCATGAGATTGGAATGGTACTAAGACCAGGTACCAAGCACATTTGCCAACTCTTTTACTTTGTTCTCACTTGTGTGAGTTCAAGCTAGGTTTTATGTTCATATGCTCTCTTTCTTTCTTTGCTTCCTTTTTTTTTTTTTCTTGGTTCTGAGGATTCAACCCAGGAGCGCTTTAACCACTGAGCTATATCCCAAATCTTTTCAATTTTATTTTATTTTTTAGTTTTGAGACAGGGTCTCACTAAATTACTTAGGGTCTCCCTAAGTTCCCAAGGCTGGTCTTGGAACACGATCTTTATGCCTCACCCTCCTGAGTCTCTGGGATGGATTTCTTTCTCTCATATACATACTCATTTGGAGAAGCTGAATTGCTGGCTAGTGTTGGGTTCAGAGTTGGTCTCCTGTTTGAAAAAAATCCAAGGTCAAGTTTTGTGCTCACCACAAGTTTTCCAGAAAGTTGTGAATTGGGTTTTTATCTAGTCGATAATAAAGTGATTTCTTCTTTTGAAGATCTCAGAGAATGTGGTGACTTTATTACGGCAGTCTCACCGTGCTTTCATTCCCAAATCATCACATATTGTCATAGTGGAAAATCTCTTTAATAAGAAAATCAGAAACCCACAATAACATGAAAATGCTGAATGATCTAGGTGCACCTAGATCCTGAGGACTAGTTCAATGAACTTGCATTAAAATCCTGTTGTACAATATTGTGATCGGTTTTGGTTTAAGTTGTATTTCAGTTTCTCTGTGGCCTAATCCTCTCCATTATTTCAGTCAAGAAAGCTGTAATTGGCATTTTCATGCACCCATAATAAAATATTAATAATGACCTTTGAAGTATTTCATAAATTTTTCTGAGAAAGGTGAAAGTTGCATTTTGCATAATTTTGGTGATATCAATGGCATATTATACAATTAGTAACATTTACTCTAAAAAGAAATTGGACCACATGCATTTCTTATTATATTAATTTATTAATTATACTTAATTCCCTGATTGTTGTAATAAAGAATATTAACCATACTACAGACTTAGGAGAAACACGAAAATAAGAAAGAGGCGATAAATACTACCTAGAAATGAAATTTTCATTGCACTATAGTGTCTTTATATATAAAAATAAGATAATTTGGGGATAAAAGAGTGAAAAAAATCAAATTTCCAATAAATGTCCTTATTAGTAAACTTAAAAGTGCTATATCTTATCCATTTTCAATTCAAATGGATCATATTATTCTCTAAACTAAATATCCATTAAAAAGGCTCAATGAAATTAATAGACCTATTCATTTGAAAGGGAAATATTGCATTTATTATGACTCCATGAATGTCTATGGATGAATGACTAGCATCTGATTCTGTTCAATTTTGTTACTCTTAATGCAATAAATATTTGCTGTTCATGGAGTATCTTATAAAGAAAAGTGTAAAATGTGTCTCTTTAAATTTTTTTCTCATATATGTGGATAAAATTTTCTTTAGTTTTGATTCTGTGCCAAAAGAACAATAAAATAGATGCTTTTTGATTACTTCTAGTATAGTTCCATTAGAGTAATGTTGTTTTAGAGTTTTCTGGAGCACATACAAATTATAATATTATTTTAATAAATCCCAGAATATTATAAGTGGTACTACATATTATGATTACTATATCACTGTACACATGTGTGTATATAATATATATAAATATATGTTCTGTATATATATTATATACATATGTTACATATATTACTGTGGGCACAATATCATGACATTAGATGGTACTTTAAGGAAGAGTGCAATTATCACATTTAGGGCCTCATGGCATCTGGTATATAAGTATTATTATATGAGCAGTGTATTGATCAGCTTTTCATCACTATGACAAAACACCTAATAAAAACAACTTACAGGTATAAAGATTTTGGTTTACGTTTTCAGAGGTTTTAGTTTATGGACACTGTTGATTCTGGGCCTGTAGTGAGGAAGAGCATTTTGGCGGGGAGCAGGATCTGGAAGACCAAAGCTTCTGACCTCGTGTTGTCTAGGAAGCAGAAAGAGAAAGGGGCCAGAGACAGGCTATAATCTCCAAGGGCACATCTCCAAGAGCCTATTCCCTTCAACTCGGAACCAACCTCCTATAGTGTTCATAGACTCCCACAAGCCCATTCAGTTATGATGAGGTTAGTACATTCATGATCCAATCACTTCCCCAAAGACTCACCTCTGAACATTTTGGGGCACTGGGGACCATGCCTTTAACACATGAGCCTTTGGGGATGTTCCAGATCCAAACCATAGCAGAGTAGTGAAACATACTGTTCCTTGTCTTCCCCAGTACAGTCCTGGATCTGGTAGCAAGTACATATGAAAGTAACCCATACTGTATGATGGATGCCAGATTTGGGGTAATATAAAAGTTTCCAAGGTCTCAGAATACATTTATAGTAGGAATTATTTTACTAGTGCCTCCAAATTCCACTAGGACTTTAATTTCTTTGATAGAATTTGTCATAAAAGGAGGAAAATATGCAAGTTAAAAATCCCCATGAGAGTAAACCAGACACTAGGAAAGAATATCATAGTAAAATTTTTTAGAAAAAACAGATTGGTAATTGATATAAAATATATTTCCTTGACTCAAGTATTGGCAATACAGGCATATATCTGCTTTTCCAGGATTTTTGTTTTATTTTGTGTTGCAGTACTGGAGATTGAACCCAAGGTCTGCTACATGCTAGGGAAGCACCCTACCACTGACCTAAACCTCCATCCCTATCTATTATTATTCATGTACATATGTAAGTTTAAAAAACACTGTGAATAATTGGAGCTATTATTAAAATGCAGCATAATGTATGTACCTTGTTAAAGGAATTGTCAAGAGAATTCAACTGCTGAGTGGCATATGTTACTTTCAGATGCTTAATTTTTAAAAAAAATTTAATTTTTATTTGTTTTTTTGGTACCAGGGATTGAACCCAGGGTTGCTTACCCACTGAGCCACATTCTCAGCCCTTTTTTAAAAAATATTTTATCTAGAGACAGAGTCTCACTGAGTTGCTCAGTACCTCACTAAGTTGTTGAGGCTGGCTTTGAGCTCTCAATCCTCCTGTCTCAGCCTCCCAAGCTCCTGGGATTACAGGTGTGTGCCACCGCACCTGGCTCAGATGTTTTACTTTGAAATTAGGTAAGATTTCAGATCTGTCAAGTATTGACATGGATACTCACTTGGATATGTTTCCATGTGAATATGTTCACAGGAAATAGAACATGAAAAAAAAAACAAGTGAAGTAATCAGGCTAAGCCATGGTTAACATGTGCAAAAGTAATTAATTAATGACATTTGTATTTGTAACTGACCATGCGAAACAACAAAAATATGAAATAGGCTGCAGAAAGCCTTTCTTCACAACCATTGGGAGGACATGGACCTAGCAAATTCTTACCTTATGCGGATGTTTTCTTTGTGAAGAGTAGAACAAATGGAGATAAATGCACTAGGAAAGGCTACTGTTGCACATGTGTGCATGCATGCACATCTCTGCGTGCTAAATCTTGATAAATTCCTGAATTATCTAATAATGATCACTCTGTGCAAACCAACACATTTAGATTTTCACATTTTTGTTAGAAATTAATGTAAAACATCTTCTAGAGGTGAAATCATGAAAAAATGTTGTGACTTTTTTACTTTAAAATTACTTTAGTAATTTAAAATTATTATAGTACTTGATTACCTGTGAGAGAATGAACATGAATTTTGAGGTTTATTCACATCGATCATCATATCTTCAACTTCTTTAGTTAGCATTCTTTCATATGAAGTTCTAGATAAAAGAGTGCCATATTTCGTTTTATGTCTCTTTTCAGAAGGGTTAAAGAATTTCCAAATCTTCTTAGAAAAATACTATGACTCCTTTAAAAGGAGATGGTACTTAATCCTTTTGCAAGAAATTTCATCCTTTTAAGAATAGCATGGAAGTTAAGAATTGTTTCACATTTTATTTTCTGTTATGTAAACATCTTCAACAAATCATGAGTATAATTTTGTTGTTTGCTGTTGTTTTTTGGGATATTGATGACACACCTGGCCCTCTAGCTTGACGTCCCCAGTGCAGAAGCAATTGGATATGTCATCCTGACTAGGGAATGTCACATGCAATGTAGAGGAATCTGGAAGCCATGATTCTGCCATAGATCCTAAACTGCACAGGAAATTACCTCCAGTAAGCCCTACACAACTACAATGCAGACACAGCAGCCCATGAGCAGCATTCAGACTCAGAGACTTTCCTAATGTAGGACAAAGACAGCTGACAGTCTCATATTTATAAGTTCTACCTCATTTCTCCTCCCTGGAAACCCATTCCTGAGTGCCTATCCAACACTATGCAAATAGGATTCCCCACTTGCCAGTAAAAGTTCATCATAAAGCACTTTATCTTTAGTGTCTAAGTAGGGACAAAGGGAAACAACTGCAAAGACTTCAAGTGGAAACAAGAATTCACTACAGGTAGGAATTTGTAGCTGAAAGTGACTTGGAAAAAGCCTCCCAGGAATTTTCAGATGCTTGTGAATGTCACTGTGGTTTCTCACAGGCCACTGGGCAGGATGGTGGGCCTAACTTCTCTGTCTCTGAGATGCCATTCTACTCTGGCTGACATCTAGGATTAAAGTGAGCAATAACTTCCCAAAATAGAAAATTTTCCTTTTTCAGTCATTAGACTTCATTTACTGAAATGTAAATTTTGTATCATTTGAAAAATGGATTTGACAGAGGAGGGAACACAAGCATCTGTAGGAAAGAAATGTCTGACTACAAAGTACATGAAATACCTCATGGAGACAGGAGCCCCTTAGGGCACTTTCTTGTCTACTTCACGTAAGGATTTCTGAAACTGTTGGGTGAAAGTGTTTACCATCCAACATAAATAAATAATGAGAAGGATGTTAGAAAAAAGGGCACTTTCTAGAAAAGCCCAGACTCTTAAAGTTCAAGTTCATGGATGTCACTAACACCATTGCCTTCAGTTATTCTGAGACCTGCAGCTCATGGTAAATACATGACATGCTCTTCTCCCCAACAGTGTGTGACCGTAATAATCTTTTTTTTCTTTCTTTTTTTTTTTTTTTAATAATCTTGTCAGGATGAACCAAGGAGTTTTTCCAGTTGCTGTTCTATTCATCGGTGACCCTTCCCTTTAATCTCTGTTAGCGAGGAGCACCAAGATCAGAATCAACTACAAAGGGCATCTGATTGTGAATTTTGAGTTGACTAAGCAATAATATCTGAGCAACACAAGTGCTCTTTTTGAAGCATCTGGGCACAAGTATTGCCATTAGTCTCCCTCTGGGTTAAAACCAGAGCTAATAAATCTATTTAATATTTTTGATTTTATGAATTGCTCTTAAAGAAGTTCTATATAAATGATACCTTGAATGTGTACTATGTTTACTTACCCCAGGCTTGTTTATGCTTTAGATTTCAATACTGCATATTTTTTAAATTAATCAGCAATGGATAAAATACAGGAACCAGAATGTGTCCTGAGGAAATTAATTTCTTTCTTTTTTTTTTCTTTTGTTTTTGTATTGAGAACTGCCTAACAGTTTTCTTTTTGAAAACTAGATCCAGTAGATATAAGTCCATATTTCTGCTTAGCTAGCAGGAATATTCAGAACTTGTCTACTTTCTCTCTAAAATGCTGATTTAGGAGAACTCAAGGTAGTTCTCCAGGGCATTTATTCTTTAGAAACCATCAGGGACATTCAAAGTACAGATCTATAACCAAAGTTTCTCCTTAAATTTATATAGCATTTTAGTCTTCCTTTCTACTGCCCAATGATAAATTTGAGCAAGATTCAAGGGCCTCTTTAGCTTATAGACAAATAGGTTTTTTTTAGAAGTTTTCAAATTACATTTAGAGAAATTGGAAAGGCAACTGGAAATGTTTGATGCCTGTATCTGGGGAAGAATATTTAGTACTAACAGTTTTCTAATAATATAAATATGAAATACCTCTCAAGGAGAAGGACTTAGTCATGGTCAATTTATATAGTAAGTAGGAATCAGTATCTTAGAATTTGGATAAGTCTGGAAAAGCATCTATATGCCACAGCTCGGGATTCCCCTTGAAGGGTTTGGATTGTTGGCCACAGCAGGGGGAAACTCAGCTTTATCTGCAGACATCCAAGAGGTCTAGAAAAAGATGCCACATGTGGCTGAAGGTAGAGCATGCGTTAGTGCTCTGATTCTTAGCTTTTTATAGTGTAAAGAACATTTGTTAACATGGAATAAAAAACATAATCCTCAGCCTGTAATCCCAGCAGTTTGGGGTTAGAAGGCTGAGGCAGGAGGATCGCAAGTTCAAAGTCACTCTCAGCAATTTAGCGAGGACTAAGCAACTCAGTGAGACTCTGTCTCTAAATAAAATACAAAATAGGGCTGGGGATGTGGCTCAGAGGTGGAGTGCCCCTGGGTTTAATCCCCAATACCAAAAAAATAAATAAATAACACATATCCAATCACATTATTCTCCTATTCAAACTCCCTTGATTGTGGAAATATACTCCAGACTCCTCACGTGGCATTACAGGGTTCCGCCAGCCTGAAGCACTCAATGCCAGCATATTTAAAAAGGTATCAATCCTCAAACACAAGAACCTTCATTTCACTATGCCTTTGCTTAGATTGGTCTGTCTGGAATACCCATTCTGACCTCACA
>JAJEJO010003305.1:187932-248926 GCA_020662805.1 Glaucomys volans | reverse complement strand
CTCAGTGAGACTCTGTCTCTAAATAAAATACAAAATAGGGGGGGGGGTGTGGCGGGGAGGTTGGTTTAGTGCCCCTGGGTTCAATACCCAGTAGCGAAAAAAAAAAAAAAAGGTTTGTAACCTGATAACTTTGTTACCTCAAGTCTCTGGAGTTCAGGGATGCCATTCTCTTCAATTTCTGGTAGCACTTCCTAGATGAAAAATCAAATTGTTGACCTCCTCAGAAGCTCTGTGTGTGTGTGTGTGTGTGTGTGTGCGCGCGCGCGCGGGAATGCACACATTATATGGTTTAAACTGATATAATGTATAAGTTTTTTGTTTGTATTTATGGTTTTGTCTGTAATAATTCTATATAATTTAGTCAGGTCTGAATTTCAATGCAAGGCTTACTGCTTTCTACTGATTTCCAATATTGCCAAATTTTGGCAATATGCTAAAAATTATATAGTTTTTGGGAAAATATGTTGAGAGTTATTCATAAAATAAAAATATCAGAAAGTTGATAGAATGAACAAAATGTTATATTTCCATAAAATGTAATATTATTCAGTCATACATGGGAATGAAGTACTAATACATGCAACTGCATAGATGAATCTTAAAAAATTATGCTGGACTGGGGGTATACCTCATTGGTAGAACAACTGCCTAACATGTATGAGATCTTGGATTTGATTTATAGAACTGAAAGAAAATAAAACATAAAATTAAATGAAATATTAACTCTCAAAAGGCAATACGTTATATAATTCAATTCGTATAAAACATTCAGAATGAGTTAATCCCTAGAGACTGAAAATGGATCAGAAGTTATGAGGAACAAGGGAAAGGAAAGGCTGAAAGATGGCTGCTTAGGAGGTATGGACTTTTCTTTTCGTGGGTGATTTGAAACTTGATAGGGAAAATGGTGGCACAGTATTGTGAATGCACTAGATGATATACTATAATGTGATTCATGTTATGTTACATACATTTTACCTTCATAAAACACACCAGAAAAGATTGATCCCTTTCTGTAATAGTAGGTTGATTTTTTAAAAATAGTAATCTTTTGATAATTTTCAATGATATTGTTTATGTTATAAGATTATCAGCTGTATTTGTATTATTTAGCTAATCCATGAAGGTGGCATGTAAGGTGTTCTGATGGAAGACAGAGGTCTTTCCCCCATACGTACAACATGTCACACTACTTTTGGTTAGAACATCAAAGATTGGTTATAAGAAGTAAGAAAGCTTCAGTGTCACAACACTTTGCATCAGATTCAGATCTTTTAATGAAATCTATGATTTTTAGCAGTAACTTTTTGTTATAAATCTGTGTGTTAATTAAGGTGTATGTCAGGAAATACAGGGTTGTGCTGATTGATTGATCCTCAAATCTTAGGGTCTTAATATACTAAACTTAATTTCTCACTAACAGTACATGTTTGTGGCTAGTCAGCTGGACTCTTGGAATATCATCCATCATTGCTAATGATAATGTGGCAATGTTAGAGATAAAAAGATCCCTGATGGGAATCAAAGGTGTCCAACCACAATAACACACACCATTACTTCTTTTAAATCACTGATCATAGTTACTCCCATAATTTCACACAATCTTATAGGGTCCAGAAAGCAGAATACTACTTTGTGACCAGAAGTTAAAGAACTAGAAATAATATCAAATGGCCCTAATGACTACCATAATGAGTAAGCATGATCCTACAGGTTGTCAATTAAACCAAAATTCAAATAATCTATCACTTACTTTTAAGATCGTTTGTTGCTTATTTATTTTTGTTAAAGCCCTGTGGCCTTTTGATTCTTTAACTCTCAACTGGATTGTTTTTTTTAACTTTAATCAAATCATATCTTTGACCACACATGTGAAAGGATATGTTAACAATAGTTAAAAGGAAAGATTGAGATTTGGAATATTGAACAATTACAAAAATTGCCTCTCATTTTATATTCAGATGGTCACTCTATTAATCACAGTCACTTTTAGTTAGGATTGTATACTGCCCTGACCTCACTGTGAGAACTTTAAGAAATAACTAATTCCTCTGGTTCTTGGTTAAACATAAATCACGCCATTTATATTTTGAACGTTAATATCTGCTCAGTAGTGTATCTGATTTCAAAAATTCACTGTAAATACATGTGTTCTCAGTTGAAGCATGAATAAAATTCATTCCTTATTCAAAATTTGATGGCACACCAAGAAAGTATATACTCTATCTTTCTTTATTTTGTCCTTTGATTTTATATGGCCAAGTTCAGCCCATTAATTGATGGGATTTGACACACAGTATTGGCCCACATCAAAGTGGCTACAGTGCTCCTGTTAAAGACCTATGCTGCTGCGTAGTCTGACATTCCCTTTCTTTTTAAATTGGTTTATTTCACTTTTATTTGCCCTCACCTACCACTTCTAAATCAGACCCATCATCTTTCTGTTTAAAGCACTTAAAAGTCTCCTATCTGGTTTCTTGTCCTACCATTTTGTTTCTTTCCAAAACATTCCTTACATTGCCACTGTAGTAATCTAGTCAAATGCAAATCGATGTCAGTCTACTCTTTAAATACCTCAAGTACCAGTTGAAATATATCTCAAACTCCTTAGCATGTCCCATAAGGATGATGCCAATTTCCCCACTCATTTTAAACTTCACTCCTTCCACTGTCATCTGCATATTTGGTTTTAGGACATTTTCTTCAGTCCCAGGAATAAGTTGTCTGCTTGCTTTCTTGCCTCTGGGCCTTCATTGCTCCCTCTTTAGCTTAGATCCACCTCTCCTCAGTTTCAGCCACTTATTCCTTTGTGTCTCTCACTTCTCAGTTCTCTCCAAAAGCCTTCTTTGATACACCTGAATGGGCATTCATAATTTTTTTAACTCCTTTGGTATTATCATTTATTTACCATCATCCATATCATGCCTTAGCAACACATCTGAAGTCACCTTAAAATAAAGTGTTAATAATTTTAACTGAATCACTTTGAAAGTATTCCTGTTCATATTTTTTTGTGTTTATCAGAATCCTTTGAGTTTTTCTGTAGTCTTTGTAACAGTAACTAAAAATAGATGTTTACTTATATTTTCTTGATATAAGTAGTAGATTTCAGAAGAAGAGTCACATTCTAACTGTGCAGTACAGCTGACTGAGGAGTAGGCTGTGGAGACTTGTCAAGTGAAAAGACATTGAAACAGATTCAGGGGATGACTCATGATGACATATTAGAGGAAGGGTATTCTATAAAAAAGTTTATGTACAACCAAAATGTTACAGAAAAACATTCATTTCTGTGTATAAATATTTCCCTTAATGATAAATGTGGGCTTCAGCATAACATTTTGTCACTGAATTTGATTCTGAGTCTAGCTGAGTCTCACAGAGAAGTTCTTTTAAAGCTTAGACAAAGTATTAAAGCACTAAGGAACATGTTCTTGGTTTGGTTTTGTTTTGTTTTTGGTTTTGGTTTTTGGTTTTTGCCTTTGTCACACGTCTGTAGTATGATGGAAATAAGAGCAAAAGGTCAATACAGTATGTTAAAGAGAACTCAATTTAGAGTGAGAAGAACTGAACTCCACTATTAAGTTTTTCATTTTTCACCTTTGGAACTTGTGTAATCCTTAGACTTTCTGAATTTTTATAGTCATATATTTCTAAAATGGTGATTATGAACTGCATTACTGTAGCTCAAAAATATTATTACATCCCAATTGGACAAAATACTTGAAAGAATGTAGGACAACATAAAGGAATACACAGATACAAAATAGTGTAAATCATATGGGAATTTCCTATACCGTAAGTAGGGAGAGGAGTTATTGAGAAATGTGCCTTCAAGAAGGGAAAAGTGAAATAAAAACCTATTCATTTGATGAAATGACAAAAACAGGGCAATGTTTAATACCAAATTGTGAGCAATACTTCACTAAAGCCATATATTATTGGATATTTGTGAGTGTATTTGCGCCAGTGTGTGCATGCCTGCAAGTGTCTCTATAATCTTGCAGTTTAATTTATGGATCTTTGACTTATGATGTTGTTCATAATTAATTTAAACATGGAAATCATTTTATTTCCTTCAGCATAACTTCACTAATCTCTTTCCTTCTGTGCTGAATTTTTCTCATCTTTCAACTTCTCACAAATTTCTCATTTACTGAACCATCAGTTTTTCCCAAAACTCCAGCCAACAGTGTCTTTATGGTTTGTCTCCACTATTAGCCTGTTGGGTTTATCAAATGCCCGTGGTCATGTCCACTCCTACCTTGCTCTTGACTATAAATAATTCCAATTTCCCATCATAAGTGACTGGATTATTGATTGGCAGGTGGAGGAATGAGAAAGTGAAGAGGAGAATAACCACTTACCTATTAACCAAGTGTGCTGCAGTCACACTTAAAATATAGTGAGAACTGATAAGTATGATATAATCCAAAAAAACTAAACAATGATAAATATTAATTAGGGATCTTGGTTAAAAGAAAAATAACCCATAAAATCAGGTGCATCTCTCCTTTGTAAAATGGGGAAATTATGGGATGGATACTAAGGCGTCTTATTTAATAACAGGAAGGGTAAAATCATGTGGAGAGCCAAGAAACAACTGGATTCCAATACAAAGTTGATTTCTCATAATCTCTTTTTCTTCCTACCATACCAGCCCTTGCTAAACATGTATGTTTTTCTTGTCTGTATGTTTGCTATATTTTCTTGCTGCAAACTGTATCTTATTGTCTACGGAGGAATATTGTCCTCTATGTTTCAACTTTTGCAATTGATAATACCAAATAAGAGGAATCTACTGTTGTTTGTTTTCAGTTTCTAAAATAAAAAAATTTAAAAACTAAAATTTTTTTGATTGATTTGCCAAGCTTGAATCAAATCGATACCCCGTAATATAGCAACAGTGATAAGAAAAGAAGTCTAGAAAATGCACTCTTGTGTAAACTCAGGAATACAGTAAAGAGACACAGTTGCCAGATGCAGAGAGGGTATTTCTGCCATTACATTCCAAGTCAAAACAAAATAAAAAACAATTCAAACATTAAAATTGATTTTTAAGTTGCCATTTTATATTTTTAGGAATGTCGTTTACATGAACAACTTGTTCTATTCTTAGGGTGTAATTAGCATTTGGAGTTCTTATTACTCCAAGGTACTAAAAGAAGTCAAATCAGATTAAAGAAATGTATAATGGCCAATTATTTGTTTTCTAATTGTGCTTTAGGGCATAAATTGCATTAGAGGGTCAGTATGAGGATTACAAAAGCACACTAATTCTTTAGAAAAATTGTTCCTGTATTTTATTTTCTACCTTTCTTTTGTTTAAATAAATTAATAAGGGAATTTTTCCAAGGAAATAATAACCTTATGTTGGTACATAAAACAACAACAGATTCTGTTTCGTTGCATTGTTTCTATTTTATAAATTTGTATAGACATATGAAAAGTTTCTTGTAAGCTAAGTTAATCATAAAGAATATATTTTTCCATTAGATTTCTTCTCAAATTTTATATATTCCAGTAAGGAAAATTTTGCTAAATAATAAAAAGAATCTCTTTGAAGTTAGAACAAATCGAGAAATGTTATGGAGAAAAGATTTCACTATGGAGAAAAGATATACTTTGATAGTGTATGGAATTCTAATTGTCTTTCAGTGAGTATTAATGATTATTTATAGCTGATTATGTCTTTTACATAGGGAATAGGTCAATATAGTAACAATGAAGTTGCAATTTTGCCTGTCCCAAAATATATTTCATACATTTGCTTCTTTTTTTAACTTAGTGGAGTTTTATGTCTCAGGGGAAAACTCTACTTGTAATTAACAAATCTGATTCTTTTCAAGGTAAATATTGGAATAGTCTCATTGGTAGCCTAATGTTATCATCAGGGTTTACTTTACAATATTAGAGATTTTGAAAAATAGTCTAAATTGTGTAGAATAAGATCTGGATTGATTATAATTTTGTCTGTTATATTAACCAATATTTCTGAACATCTACAGTATGAAACTGGTGTTTAAAATTGTACTTATGCAGTATAGGAATCAGAAATGCAATGGTGGGTTATGATGAATCAAGTATATTTAGTGTTGTGTTAGTCAGAGTTTTGTAATCATGACCAAAATACTTGACAAGAACACATTAGAGGAGGAAAAGTTTATTTTGGCTCATGGTTTCAAAAGTTCAGTCCATAGTTGACTAACTCCATTGCTCTGGGCCCAAGATGAGGCAGAACATCATGGCAGAAGGGTGTGGCAGAGGAAAGCTGATTAGCTCCTGGCAGCCTAGGAAAGAAAGAGAGGGAGGGAGGGTACAAGAGGGAGAGACAAAGAATGAGAGGGGAGGGTAAAATTCCCAAAGGCATGCCCACTAGTGACCTACTTCCTCCAGCCATGTCTCACCTGCAGACAATTCCAACTCAGAAATCTCTTCAAATTATTTATTATCCACTGGTGAGGTTATAAGCTCTCATAGTCTAATAATTTCACCTCTGAATATTCTTGCTTTGGGAACCATGCTTCTAAAACATCAGGGGACATTAAAGATTGAAACATAATGAATATGAAAGATGAATTAAATATTTTGTTGATTTTCTAGTTTCCCTCTCCCTTTTCCCCCCTCTTTCTTTTTTCACTCGTTCTTTCATATGAACCCATGCATGTGTAAGCCTTTAGTAATGGGAACATTAAACCAGAGATTATTTTCTGAATAAGACCTTTACCTCGCACTATATGCAAAAAAAAAAAATTGCAAGTGAATTAAAGACTTAAATATAAGGCCTGAAACTGAAAATCTCCTAGAAAAAAGTATAGTGGGCATTTCATTTGTTCAGACAATGATTTTTTTTTTTTTTTTGTACAAGACCTCAGAAGAACAGGAAACAAAAGCAAAAGTTGACAAATGAGTCTAGATCAAACTTAAAGTTTCTGCACAGTGAGGAAAACAATTGACAGAGTGAAGAGACAACCTACAGAATGGGAGAAAATATTTGCAAATGATACATCATAGCAAGTTAATATTCAAAATAAATAAGAGATTTGTGTAACTCAATATTAAGAAAACAACTAAATTAAAAATGGACAAAGATCTGAAAAGACATTTACCAAAAGAAGATATACACATTGCTAACAATTAGAGTAAACTATATATACTCAAAATATTGAATCACATCTGGAAGCAGTGGTGTATACCTGTAATCCTAGAGACTCAGAAAGCTGAGGCAGGAGGATCACAAGTTCAAGGCCAGCCTTAGTGAGATCCTGTCTCAAAATAAACCAACCAACCAACCAACAGACAATAAAAGCGCTGTACACTGAAGATGACCTCAGTGGTAAAACACCCCTGGGTTCAGTCCTCAGCAGAAACACACACACAAAATCCCTGGAGAAATATAAATCAAAACCATAATGAAATATCACCTCATGCCTGTTAGAATGGCTATTATCAAAAAGACAAGAGGTTACAAGTGTTTGTGAGGATGTGGAAGAAAAGGAACTTTTGCATACTATTAGGAAATATAAATTAGTACAGTCATTATGGGAAATAGTATGGAAGTTCCTCAAAACATTTAAAAAAGAACTACCCTATGATCCAGAAATACTAAGTATATATCCAAAGAAAAGAAATCAGTATGTGGGAAATATTCTTTGTAACACTATTCACAGTAGCAAAGGTATGGAATCAATCTAAGTGTCTATCAACTATGAATGGATAAAGAAAATGTACTATAATATATTGATCTTTACCTGATTAATTGTACAACACTTCAGTATCAGTTAAAAATAACATTAAATAAAAAATAACTTTAAGAATAAATTAATGAATTTATAAAAAGAATATGGTATATATAAAAAGAATATGGTATATATACACAATGGAATACTAACCAATCTTTTAAAACCAACCATTGACAAGTGTATAATGACATATACTCACTTTTACAGTGTCATACTGAATGGTGTCAGCGCTCTAAAAATCCTATGTGCATTGCCTTTTTATCCCTTCTTCCTCCCAATTCCTGACAATCACTGGCCTTTTTTATTTTCTCTAAAATGTTGCCTTTTCCAGAATGTCATGTAATTAGAATCACACAATATATATAGCCTTTTCAGATTGACTCCTTTCACTAAGTAATAGACATGCGAGCTTACTCCATGTCTTCTTATGGCTTGATAGTGTATTTATTTTTGGCATGTAATAATATTCTACTGCCTGGATATAAAACACTTTGTTTATCGACTCCCTTACTTAGGGACATCTTGGCTGCTTCCACATTTTGGCAATTGTGAATAAAGTTGCTGTAAACATCCATGTACAGGTTTTTGTATGGATATCAATTTTCACTCATTTGGGTAAATACCAAGGAGTAAGATTGCTGGAGTGCATGGTAAGTATATATAAAGTTTGTGGGCTGGAGTTGAGGCTCAGTGGTAGAGTGCTTGCCTGGCATATGTGAGACATTGGGTTTGATACTCAGCACCACATATAAATAAATAAAAAATTTTAAAAATCCAAAAAATTTAAAAGATGCTAAAAAAAGAATATGTTAAATTTTGTAAAATCTGCCAACACACCTTCCAAAATGGATGTACCATTTTTCATTCCCACCAGTAATAGAGTTCCTGTTAGTTTAAATCCAGGCTGGCATCTGCTGTTATCAACAGTTCAGATTTTGACTATTGTACTAGGTGTAGTGGTGTCCTCTGCTATTTTTAGTATTCTTATTACCAAGCCTAGAGAATTAAACAACTTTCAGTAACATTTATATAATAAATTCCAAATGAAAGCTGACTCACAAAACATGACAAACAGAAACTCAGGCAACTGAAAGAAGAGAAGTAAGATAAGCTGATTTTCTTTCCATGTGCCTAAACAATTTCTAAGCATTTAGGAATATTTAATAAAGTAGTGTAATTACTTAAAACCTTAATATCTTCCTCAAACACTTTGTTAAATAAACAAAACACATTAACACAGTATCAATGACAAAAAAGGTAGGGAAATTTTGACACTGCAAGGTCTAGAGAAGGAAACTATGAACATAAGAAAATTGGTGCTTTACATAAAAGAGATGTATTCACATATTTTAAGATATTTAAACCATTACATTTACACACAACTGTTTGTGCTACTCTTTTAAGCTATAATTTTACACAAGCTCCATGTGATTAACCCTCTACATGTCTTCCTAAGAGCTCATACGTGAATTTTACATCTCTACAGACTTGTTCTCATTACTCCATCTCTATGTGGTTCATGTGGTGATTGCCATTCATGTTTACTTTTTACATCTATATTCCCTTAGCTTATTGCTAATTGTAAACATGTTTGAAATAAAAGTCACTGATCTTTCCTACTAATATGAAAAATATCCTGAGAAAGCAGTTTCAAATTTCCTGGAGACAACTCAATTTTGTTTGTAAATAAATTTCAAAATGGTGCAAAGTGTATGGATTATGAAACTTCTTAGATTAATGTTGCCTATGGGAGATGTTACTTAGCCATTTTAAGTTTATATATTATGGTTGTATTCAAAGAATATAACAAAAATGCATAAATATGTACAAGTCATAAATAGTATACTCATTTCAGTAAATTATATTGATTATAATATAAAATAATTTATATTTAATTGTATTTTAATAATTCAATATTAATAACTTTTAGGTATTATTTTTCTCTTTCCAGTGAGGAGCTGTGCTTTATAATTGTGAACCTCAGGGCAAGTAATCATGAATTTAGTGACAATGAAGTAACAACCAATTACTTAGCAATTAAATCTTCTAATGTCTTATAAAGAAATGATGGTTACAAATTTCACATTTTTTAATTAAATTATAATAAAAACAAAAAAATAATGATTAAGGTTTTCATATTGTGTCATTTTAGGATTACTGAGTGTTATCCGATAATTTCAAATTACTTTCATTAAACCAAAGATCCCCTGATGGGAACACTTTCTATTTATACATAGTTGAAGAGTCCTTTCCAGAAAGAGTTTCCAAATTACTTCTCAGTGTCCTCTATTATAACACATACCCTTTAAAACAGACAAATCAAGCTTTTCTCAATTTGTCAGCCGCAGGAGAGTTACATTGTTCAGAAGGAAATAAGATGGATATTATAAATAGAATGTTTTTGGATGCTTTTCATGAGACATCAGTGGCTCTTTAAAGAGAGCTTATTGATTCTTCAGGCAGCACCTGAGGCTGCCCAAGATCTATTGCTCTGTCACTTTAAAAGCAGCAGCAGACGTGCCACTTTTCCTAGGAGATCTTTCTCTTAAGACCTGAAAATTTCTACAAACCAATTGCATCTGTCATCTCCTGCTTGATCCACTGGGTCCCAGAGGCCATGTCTGAATGGTTAAAAGCTATATTTTTGCTCAAAATGCTTGTTGGAACAAATTCATTTTTAGGGCAGCAGCTCTGTAAATGAAAACCAAGCATTCAAACCTGTAAACATCAAAGAGAGGAGCTATGACCAGGAAGGAGGCAGGTCTAGGAGGATTCTATGAAAGACAACCTGGAATCATGACCCCAGGTGACCTGGCACAGCACCTCAGAGATACAGCCAGTCCTTATGGATACTTCCAGGGAATGGATACTCATTATTTCCTAAGAAAATAACTTCTTTTGGTGTGGGAAAACTTTCAATGGATAATCTTTACATTATTCCAGAATCTAGCTTCCTCTAAGATTTAATTTCTTCTTTTTAACTAATTCAATATTTGAAGACTGTTCTCAGGATATGTAAACTAAATATATTCTCCTTCTTTGGATGTACAGCACAGTCATCCTTATCCATCTTCTTGGGAGGCACTGAACTTTTCAGTGTTCCTTCAAATCTCCAATTAAAACAAGTTATGAAGCTTTAAGTATAAAGAAAAGGAGGTTAAATAGAGGAAGGTGATTAAGAGGGAGGGAGGAGAGAAGGAAAAGGGAATTAATGGGGAAAGAATTAGACCAAATTTTTCTATGTCCATGCACAAGTGTACCATTTTGAATCCCACTTTGATATAAAATTATAATGCACTAATTTAAAAAAAAAGAAAACAGAGACCAGTAGAGTAGAGGAAGGAGATGGGGGGAAAGGAGGAAGGGAAAGAAAATGGAGGTATTGGGAAATTAAATTGATTAATTTATGTTATGGGTATTTATGAACATGTCACAATGACTCCTGCTATTATGTGTAATTATAGTGCCCTAATAAAAAGCATAAAACACTGCTAAGTCTAATAGATCATTACTTTAATGTATATGGAACTTGATCATGTCCCATGGAGAAGCCAAATGAGGAGGAAAAAGCAAACAAACATGAAATCTTTATGGATTGAAGGACTTATTCCAATTGCCCCATACCCAACAGAATTAGAATGATCAGCCTTCTGAGTATTCTGAACTAATTAATTAATTAAAAAATACCCAAAGAAAAACTTGGAATGGATCCACCATTTGACCGAGCTATCCCACTCCTTGGCCTATACCCAAAAGACTTAAAATCAGATTGCTACAGTGATGCAGCCACATCAATGTTCATAGCTGCTCAATTCACAATAGCTAGATTGTAGAACCAACCTAGATGCCCTTCAATAGAAGAATGGATAAAGAAACTGTGGTAAATATACACAATGGAATATTACTCAGCTATAAAGAAGAATAAAATTATGGCATTTGCAGGTAAATGGATGATATTGGAGACTGTTATGCTAAGTGAGATTAGCCAATCCCCAAAATCCAAAGGCCGAATGATCTCTCTGATAAGTTAATGATGATGCATAATGTGGGCTGGAAGGGTGACAAGAATTGAGGAAGGCTAGATAGCATAGAGGGAAGGGAGGGGTGGGGTCAGGGTGGGGGAGTAAGAATAATAACAGAATATGTGACAAACATCTTTGCCCTGTGTACATGTATGAATGCACAGATGGTGTGACTCTACTTTGTGTACAACTAGAGAAACAATAGCTGTACTCCATTTGTGTTCAATGAATCAAAATTAAATAAATTAAAAAAAAAACCCAAAGAAATCTATTTTCAGGCACAAGCTGGAATGTATAATCTGAGTTTTGAGTATGAAAATTAAGTTCTGTTTTTTAAATTGATTTTTCTAGGCAAATTCAATTAAATGATCAAATGCAATTTTTTAAAAAAGGATAGTTAAAATGTAAACAGTTAAAAATAAACAAGAAGAACCATCAAATCTATTTATGTAGACATAGTCTTGAAGTTTTTCTTCATTTTATTAAGGCTTTCTGAAAAAAAAAAAAAGAATTGTGATTTCCCTTTCTTAAGAGAAAAGCATCTTAAATATACTTAGGTGCAGATAAGTCAATATGTTTTAACTTATAGTATTCTTTTTTGAGTAATTATTTGCAATAAGCTGGCATTAATTAAAAGATTCTAATCTGTAAAATTATTTCACATTGCAGTTACTTTTACAGTTAGCTTTACTATTTTTTCATTTTTGTTTCAGTTAAAATATGAACTTTGGGGAGAGGAGGCAAGACAGCAGCAGAGAAGCAAGCTGCATGTCCCAGCTCCTCCACAGGCTGAAATTAAAACAGAGGGAGAACAACTACTCAGTGAAGTGAGTGTCTGAGGGAAAGCACTGAAATTTAATATTGGATAAAGACTTGGAGACACGCAGAAGCTCTCATTAATGGAACAGAGAGAAACAATAAGTTTATTGGCTCTAAACCGTCACCCATGACTCTGGGGCATGTCAGTGGGGAGTGGTCACACAAAGGGAAAGAAAGAGAGGCATTTCTAACAAAATCATTATAGAAACCACAGCAGAAGGGAACGGCAGTCCAAATTAAGATGAACTGGACACTGCACAGGGGCTATTGCTTAAAAAGTGCTCCAATTTTCTCAATTTATAAGTGGAGAACCATATTTTTATGGTGATATCTAAGTCTGCACCTTAAGGAAACATAATATCCTTAATCTTCATCTCCCCACAAGATCACAGTAAACAGTGCCACAGGGAAACAGCCTGGAAACAATTTGTCTGAATAATTTATACCCTGAGATTGCTGCAAACCTAAAGCCAGTGTAACGTACCAGTTGGCAGAGAAAATGGAGACAAGCCTATTTAAATGCCTGGGTACATGGTACTTCTCCCTGGGCAACAGACTCCTGAGCATACCTGAAGCGTTCTGCCCACACTGGAGAAAATTTGGCAATCCACAGTGAGGGATGCTCAGGTGCTGTTTCCTCTACAAGTCCAGGTGAACATAGGTTCCAAGGCCAGTCAGAGAGTTTCCAGACTGTGAACATCTGTACCAGAAGAGGGCAAGGTGAAGCCTTTGTGATTAACCTCAGATGCACAGCAATTATCCCTGCATACTAAGAAATCTCAATGGGCACACAGAACTGCTGCCCTTGCCAGGGAAAATGCAGCTACCGGGTGGGCATGGCACGATCCCTAAAGGACCTACTGGCTCACGTGCCTGTAACATATTACCTAGAGCTGCTTAAGTTAATACCTGAGGAAGCGGAAGGCAGGGTGAAGACTGGATGGATAGGTCACTGTGGCTGAAATCCACATAGTTTTCTGAAGTACGAGCCTGCCTAGACATGGGGAAAACCAATGCACAGCTCTTCACACCAAGGGAGAACCAAGGACTTTGGCCACGTCGTCCATGCACAGAACCAGTCAGAGGATATCCAGCCAAAGCCTGCACACTGGCCATATCACTGACACCTGGCAAATTTCAAAACTGGAAGCACTTGAAAGAAGTCTGTTTATGTTAAGTATCTCAGAAGAAATTTTATTCTTTTGGATGTTTGTGTTTGATTTCACTTCTTTTGTCTTCTGCGTTGGTTGGTTTGATTCCCCATCACTACTTGTTATTTAATTTTTCTATAATTTTAAGTATTTTTAATTTATTAATTAGGTTTTCTCTCTTTTTTCTCTGTTCTCTCATTTGTACTCCCTCCCTTTCTTTTTTATTTCTTTCACTTTTCATTTTTCTTTTCTTTTCCTCATAATTTTCTTTTTTCTTCTTTTCCCTTATTTTCCTTTTCAGTTCACATTGTATATAGTTTAAACATAATTTTTCTTTCTTTATTAACAAATTTTTAAATTCATTCTCTATAATTTATCCCCTTTTTTTCATTTTGGTCAATACTGTGGTAGAGAATATTTTCAATAAATCTTTATTTTATTTTGATACATAGTTGGCTTTCAAGCTGTAAATGTTACTGATGGCTATTCTCTGCTGTCAGCGTGGAGCTGGGAATTGAACAGAACACTTCAAAAATGTTGAGTGGGTGCATGGATGCTGGGATAGTGCCCAGTGAAGGGCACATCAGAAGGGAAAGCAGCTCACTAAAAAGACCTTTATATAATAGTGGCACATATATCCCTCCCAAGAGAAGAGCAAATTTCGATATAGGAACACAGATAGCAAAAGAAAACAAGGCAATAAGATGACTCCAAAATTTCAAACCCCCCAACATCTGAATATATAGATACTGAGGTGAAGAAAATTCCAGACAATGAATTAAAAAAAAAAGAGAACCTGATGGTCAAAATGATCAATGAATTAAAAGAAGTTAGGAAGACAGCACAGGATATGAAAGAACTTTTCCATACAAAGAGATTCTAAAAAAGAACCAAGCATGAATCTTGGAAATAAAAGAAAGAAACAAACAAAAAAATAAAATAAAAAGCTTAGTGGAAATTCTCTCCAATAGATTAGATTAAGCACAAGAAAGAATATGAGGACTTGGTGAAAAGGTGGATGACTTGGAACATTCAGATTCAATTAAAGAAAAAAATAAAAGCAGAAACTTTGAACAGAATACATAAGAGCAAATTTGAGATTCACCTATCAAGTTCACAGTGCAGATACAAGTTAATGGCATAGGAAAGTGATTCAGTGAAATAATAGCAGAAAATTTCCATAATCTTGGGAATGAGATGGACAAGCAGGTAATGGAGGAATTTAGAACACCAAATAGACATGACCAGGAAAGAAGTTCTCCATGATATAATACACTTGTAATGCCAAAAATTCAGAACAAAGAGGATTTTAAAAGTTGGAAGAGAAGTGACAAGTCACTTATAAAGGTAAATCCATCAGAATAACAGCAGATTTCTCACAAGTATTTCTATAGGCCAGGAGGGCACGAATAGTGCATTTCAAGCAATGAAAAAAAATAGCTTTCAATTTAAATTACTATATCCAGCCAAGTTATCCTTTAGAATCAAAATGAGAAATAAAAACCATCCAAGATAAGCACAAGGTAAAGGAATTCATGAACACTAAATCAGCATTTCAAAACACACTTTAAAAAACCCTATACACAAAAGAGGAAGATTAAAAAGGAATTAGAAGAGTATGGGAAAGAATAAATCTTATTAGAATAAAAGATAAGCAAACAAAAATTTACAGTAAATCAAACATTAAAAATAAGAGAAAATGGCAGAAAGTAATACATACCTTTGTACAATAGCACTAAATGTAAATGGTCTCACTTCTTTATTTTTGCCTTTTTTTAAATTTGTTTTATTTTGATTCATTATACACAAATGGAGTGCAATTGTTTCTCTAGTTGTACATGAAGTAGAGTCACACCATTTGAGTAATCGTACATGTACATGGGGTAATGGGGTTTGCCTCATTCTGTTATTTTTCTTTCCCTCAACCCTGTCCCAACCCCTATTTTTCCTCTATGTAATCTATCCTTCCTCTATTCTTGCCTCCCTCCCATCCTGCATTATGTATCATCATTCACTTATCAGAGAGATCATTTGACCTTTGGTTTTCTGGGATTGGCTTATCTCATTTAGCATGAGTCTCCAACTGCATCCATTTACCTGCAGATGCCATAAATCTATTCTTTTTTATGGCTAAGTAATATTCCATTGTGAATACCACAGTATCTTTATCCATTCATCTATGGAATGGCATCTAGGTTAGTTCCACAATCTAGCTATTGTGAATTAAGCAGTTATGAACATGGATGTGGCTACATCACTGTAGTATGCTGATTTTAAGTCCTTTGGGTATAGGCCAAGGAGTGGGATAGTTGGGTCAAATGGTGGGTCCATTCCAAGTTTTCTAAGGAATCTCCACACCACTTTCCAGAGTGGCGGCACTAATTTGCAACCCCACCAGCAATGTATGAGTGTACCTTTTTCCCAACATCCTAACCAACACCTGCTGTTGCCTGTATTCTTGATAATAGACATTCTAATTGGGGTGAGATGGATTCTTAGGGTAGTTTTGATTTGTATTTCTCTTATTACTAGGGATGTTGAACATTCTTTCATATATCTGTTGATTGCGTGTAGACCTTCTGTGAAGTGTCTGTTCATTTCCTTAGCCCATTTATTGATTGGGTATTGATTGGGTTATTTATGTTCTTGGGGTAAAGTTTTTTGAGTTCTTTATAGAGTCTGGAGATTAGTGCTCTATCAGAAGTGTGTGTGGCAAAGATTTTCTCCCACTCTGTAGACACGCTCATCACATTGCTGGTTGTTTCCTTTGTTGAGAAAAAAAAACTTTTTAGTTTGAATCTATCCCAATATTAATTCCTGCTTTTATTTCTTGTGCTTTGGGAGTCATGTTAAGGAAGTCTGGTCCTAAGTCGACATGATGAAGATTTTGAACCTACTTTTTCTTCTATTAGTTGCAGGGTCTCTGGTCTAATTCCTAGGTCCTTGATCCATTTTAAGTTGAGCTTTGTGCAGGGTGAGAGATATGGGGTTAGTTTCATTTTGCTGCTTGTGAATTTCCACTTTTCCCAGCACCATTTGTTGATGATGCTATCATTTCTCCATTGTATGTTTTTGGCGCCTTTGTCTAGGATGAGAAAACTGTTTTTATGTGGGTTTGCCTCTGTGTCCTCTATTCTGTACCATTGGTCTGCCTGTCTATTTTGGTGCCAATACTGTGCCATTTTTGTTACTATTGCTCTGGAGTATAGTTTAAGGTCTGGTATTGTGATATCTCCTGCTTCACTCTTTCTGTTCAGGATTGCTTTAGCTATTCGAGGTCTCTTATTCTTTCAGATGAATTTCATGATTGCTTTCTTTATTTCGATGAGGAATGTCATGGGAATTTTAACTGGAATTGCATTGAATCTGTAGAGTGCCTTTGGTAGCATGGCCATTTTGACAATATTAATTCTGCCTATACAAGAACATGGGAGATCTTTCCATCTTCTAAGGTTTTCTTTAATTTCTTTTTTTAGTGTTCTGTAGTTCTCATTACAGAGGTCTTTCACTTCTTTTGTTAGATTGATTCCCAAGTGGTTTTTTTTTGAGGATATTGTGAATGGGATAGTTTTCCTAATTTCTCTTTCAGAGGATTCATCACTTATTCATAATACATTCATAATAAGAATGTATTAGATTTATGATCATCGATTTTATATTTTACTACTTTACTGAATTCATTTATGAGTTCTACAAGTTTTGTGGTCAAATTTTTTTGCTCCTCTAAATATAGAACCATGTCATTGGCAAATAGGGATAGTTTGAGTTCTTCTTTTCCTTTTAGTATCCCTTTAATTTCTTTGGTTTGTCTAATTGCTCTGACTGGAATTTCAAGGACGATGTTGAATAGAAGTGGAGAAAGAGGGCATCCCTGCCTTGTTCCAGTTTTCAGAGGGAATGCTTTCAGTTTTTCTCCATTTAGAATGATGTTGGCCATGGGTTTAGCATACATAACCTTTACAATGTTAAGGAATGTTCCCACTATCCCTATTTTTTCTAGAGTTTTGAGCATGACGGGGTGCTGTATTTTATCAAAAGCTTTTTCTTCATCTATTGAAATAATCATGTGATTCTTAACTTTAAGTCTGTTGATGTGGTGAATTACATTTATTGATTTCCAGATATTGAACCACCCTTGCATCCCTGGGATGAAACCCACTTGATCAGGGTGTACTATTCTTTAAATATGTTTTAGTATGTGATTTGCTAAAATTTTGTTAAGAATTTTTGCATCTCTATTCATTAGGTATATTGGTCTGAAATTTTCTTTCCTCGATGTGTCTTCGTCTGGTTTTTGTATCAGGGTGATATTAGCTTCACAGAACAAATTTGGAAGGGTTCCCTCCTCCTCTATTTCATGGAATACTTTGAGGAGTATTGGAATGAGCTCTTCTTTGAAGGTCTTGTATTACTTACCTGAGAATCCATCTGGTACTGGACTTTTCTTTATTGGTAGGCTTTTGATGACTTTTTCTATTTCATTGCTTGAAATTGATCTATTTAAATTATGTATGTCCTCCAGATTCAGTTTGGGTGGCTCATAAGTCTCTAGAAACCTGTTGATGTCTTTGAAATTTTCTATTTTTTTTTGAGTATAGATTTTCAAAATAGCTTCTAATTATGTTTTGTATTTCAATAGTATCTGTTGTGATATTTCCTTTTTCATCACGAATTTTAGTAATTTGCATTTTCTCTATCCTTCTCTTCGTTAGTGTGGCTAAGGTTTATCAATCTTATTTTTTCAAATAAACAACTTTGTTTTGTCATTTTTTTGAATTTTTACAATCAATGAAATTGATTTCCCCTCTGATTTTAATTATTTCCTGTCTTCTCCTACTTTTGGTGATGAATTGTTCCTCTTTTTCTAGTACTTTGGGCTGTAATATGTCTTTTATTTCTTGACTTTTCATTCTTTTATTGAATGTGCTCCATGCAATGAATTTACCTCAGCACTGCTTTCATAGCATCCCAGAGATTTTGATATGTTGTATCTTTGTTCTTGTTTACCTCTAAGAACTTTTTTATTTCTCCCCTGATGTCTTCTATTATCCTTGAATCATTCAATAGCATATTATTTAATCTCCAGGTGTTGCAGTAGTTTCTGTTTTTTATTTTATCATTGGTTTCTAATGTCATCCCATTATGATCTGATAGAATACAAGGTAGTATCTCTATCTTTTTGTATTTGCTAAGAGTGGCTTTGTGGCATAACATATGGTCTGTTTTAGAGAAAGATACATGAGCTGCTGAGAAGAAAGTGTATTCGCTTATTGATGGATGGAATGTTCTATATATGTTTGTTAAGTCTAAATTAGCAATTGTGTTTTTGAGTTCTATGGTTTCCTTGTTCAGTTTTTATTTGTAAGATCTGTCCAATGGTGAGAGAGGTGTGTTTAAGTCACCTGGTGTTATTGTGTTGTGGTCTATCTGGTTTTTGGAATTGAGAAGGATCTGTTTGACATACATGGATGTGCCATTGTTTGAGGCATAAATGTTGATTGCTATATCTTGCTGATTTATGCTTCCCTTAAGCAGTATGAAATGTCCTTCTTTATCCCTTCTAACTAATTTTGGCTTGAAGTCCGCTTTATCTGATATGAGGATGGAAACCCCTGCTTTTTACTGGGTCCATGTGTGTGGTATGTTTTTTCCCAACCTTTCACCTTTAGTCTGTGGGCATCTTTTTCTATGAAATGAGTCTCTTGAAGGCAGCATATTGTTGGGTCTTTCTTTTTAATCCAATCTGCCAGTCTATGTCTTTTGATTGATGAGTTCAGGCCATTAACATTCAGGGTTATCATTGAGATATGATTTGTTTTCCCAGTCATTTTGCTTATCTTTGGTTTTTAACTTGACATGTTTTCTCCTTTATTTGGCTATTCCTTCACGGTAGTTCCTCCCTATGCTGACTTACATTGTTGTTTTTCATTTATTCCTCATAGAATATTTTGCTGAGGATGTTCTGTAGTGCTGGCTTTCTATTTGTAAATTCTTTTAGCTTTTGTTTATCATGGAAGGATTTTATTTCATCTGCAAATCTGAAGGTAAGTTTTTCTGGGTATAAGATTCCTGGTTGGCATCCATTTTCTTTCAGAGCTTGAAATATGTTGTTCCAGGCCTTCTTACTTTTAGGATCTGGGTTGAGAAATCTGCTGGTAACCATATTGGTTTCTTCCCTGAATGTAATCTGATTTTTTTCTCTCTCAGTCTTTAAAATTCCATCTTTATTTTGTAGGTTAGGTACTTTCATTATAATGTGCCTTGATGTGAATCTGTTGTAATTTTGTACATTTGGTGTCCTGTGAACCTCTTGTTTTTGATTTTCCATTTCATTCTTCGGATTTGGGAAATTTTCTGATATTATTTCATTGAATAGATTATTCATTCCTTTGGTTTGTATCTCGGTTACTTCCTCAATCCTAATAATTCTTAAATTTGGTCTTTTTGTGATATCCCATAATTCTTGGAGGTTCTGTTCATGAATTCTTACATCTTCTCTGTTTGGTCAACTTTGTTTTCAAGATTAAATATTTTGTCCTCAATATTCAAGGTTTTTCTTCCAGGTGATCAAGTCTGTTGGTTATGCTTTCTATTGAGTTTTTAATTTGGTTTATTGTTTCCTTCATTTCAAGGATTTCTGTTTTTTTTTTTTTATTTCAGAATCTCTAGCTCTTTATTGAAAGAGCTTCCTTTCAATAAAGGAAAGGTCTTTTGCTTCCTGCATCTGTTCTTTTAACTGTTGATTGGTGTGATCACTCATTGCCTGCATTTGTTCTCTTAACTCATCATTTGCTTCTCTGATCATTTTATTTATGTGCATTCTGAACTCCCTTTCTGACATTTCTTCTGCCCTGCTGTCATTGGATTCTGTGGATTCTGTTGATGTAACATCTAGGTTTGTTTGGGACACTTTCTTCCCTTATTTTCTCATGTTCTTCATATATCTTCCCCTTTCTTAGTGAGAATCTGAAGTAATTTCAGTTTCCCCCAATAGATTTATAATGTCCCTGAAGGTTTCCAGTACATCATGCGGGTGTTCTGGGATGTCCTCCCTGTCGCAGAAGTCTCACACGTCTGTGCTGGGCTGAGCCTGATGTCTCTCTGGGCCCACATCTCCAACCTGGTAGTCTTGTGAGGCTCTGCTGGGCTGGGCAGGTCCTAGACCTCTGGGCTCGCGCCCGCCAACCAGTGGAAGACTCACACAAGTACTCTAGGCTGGCCTCCCAGGTGTGGATAAATAAATCTGAGAAATATAAAAAAACCAAAAAGTTACTGAAGAATTAAACTATCCTCTAGATCAAATGAACTTAAGAGATATGTATAGAATATTTCTTCCAACAATAACTGAGTATACTTTATTTTCTTCTACTCAGGGAACTATATCCAAAACAATTATATATGTAAGCCTACAAAGCAAGTCTTAGCCAAGCAGTGAGTTAATTTCTTGCATCTTAACAGATCATATGGAAAAAAAGAGGAAATTTACAGCCCAGAAATGTATAGAAACTATACAAACATGTGGAGATTAAATAATACACATTTAAATGATGAATGAGTCATCAAAGAGATCAGGGGAGAAATTTAAAACTTCTTAAAATCAAATCAGAAGAGAAACACAACATATTAGAGTCATTTAGATAAAACTAAGGTAATTCACAGAAAGGGATGTTTATAAATGCCTATATTTATTATAAACTAGAACGATCTCAAATAAATCCCCTAATAATGTGTCTCATGGTCTTAAGAAAGAAGAAAACACCAATTCCCAAACCAGTGGAAGGAAAAAAATTAACAAATAAAATAAATAAAAAATATAATAACATAATAAAATTGAGAATACAATACAATCAATGAAGCAAAGAGTTCATTTAGTGACTCCTCATAAAAAAGACTGACAAATCCTTAGTGAAACTAATCAGAGAGAGAAAGGGGGGGGTCCAAATTAATAAAATTAGAGATGAAAAGGGGATACACACTAGAGAACCATAAAATCAAGGAATCATTAGGGACTATTTTGAAAACTTATGGTTCAATAAATCATTGGAAAAATCTAGAAGAAATAGATAAATTTCTAGATACATAGAAGTGACCAAATTTGAAACAAGAAGATATAGAAAATCTAAAACAGACCAATAACAAGCAATGAAATTAAAACAGTAATACAAAGTCTCTCAACAAAGAAAAGATAAGCAGAGCTAAATTTACCAAGTATTTAAAGAGGAATTTGTGAAACACCAATGTTCCTCAAATTATACCATGAGGTAGAAAGAGCAGAGACACTTACAAACTATAAAGTCTGCATATCACTCTGATACCCAAACCTGGTAAAAACACATCCAGGAAATAAAATTACAAGCTTCAAGGTATAATAGAAGCAAAAATCCATTGTAAGCATGTTTCACCAAGATATCACCATATGCAAATGAATAAATGTAATCCACCACATAAGTAGAATCAACAGTAAAAATCACATAATCATCTCAATAGTCTCAAAGAAGTCTTCAAAAAATGCAACACCCTTTCATGATAAAATTCCTAAGAAAATAGGGGCCTGGGGATATAGCTCAGTTAGTAGAGTGCTTGCCTCATATACACAAGGCCCTGGGTTAAACCCCAGCACTATGAAAGAAAAAAAAATAGGGATAGAAGAATAAAGTCTTCAATGTAATAAGGTCTATATATGACAAACTCAAAGTCAACATAAGAGCGAGTAGAGAAAAACTGCAAGCATTTTTTTTTCAAAATCAGAAAAAGACAAGAATGTAGTCTAGTGTACCTTTCTATTCAATATAGTATTGAAATTTTAGCCAGAACAATTAGTCAAGAGAAAGAGAAGGGATACAATCAGGAAAGGAAGAAATCAAATTATCCTTATGCACAAATGATATGATCCTATATTTAGAAAATCCTAAAAGCTCTACCAGAAGGCTTATAAATCTGATAAATTCTGTGAAGTGGCATGATAAAATTTAACATGCAAAAATCAATAGTTTTTCTATACACCAATCATGAACCTGTTGAATAAAAAATCGGGGTAGCAGTTCCATACAAGATTATTTCAAAAAAACATAGGAGTAAATCAAACCAAGGAGATGACAGAACTCTACTGAAAAATTGCAGAACATTGAAGAAAGAAATTGAAGACCCTAGAAATAGAAAGACCTGCCATGTTTATGGATAGGAAGAGTTGATACTGGTAAAATGACCATATTATCAAAAGCAATAACAGATTCTATTTGATCCCCATCAAAATATCAATAATGCTTTTCATAGATCTAGGAAAAACAAAGACCTGAAGTAGCCAGTCATCCCAATCAAAAGGAGCAAAACTGGCAGCATTACAACACCCAACTTCAACTTATATCAGAGACAAAGTAACAAAAACAGCATGTTACCAGCATAAAAACAGACGTATAGACCAAAGGAATAAAACAGAGGGCCCAGAGGCAAACACACACAGTAGAGTTATCTGATTCCTGATAAAGGTGTCAAAAATATGTGTTGGATAAAAGACAAAAGATGGCCTTTTTAAAAAGATGGTTCTGGGGAAACCAGATATCGCTATGTAAAAGAATGAGCTGGAGTCCTTTCTCTCACCCCATATAAAGGTCAATACAAAATGGATCAATGACCTAAGTATAAGACCAGAAACTTTGTAGCAGTTAGAAGGAAACACAGAGGAAACACTAACATATACCCATAGGTAGCAACTTCTTGAATGAGACTCATATAGCTCAGGAAATAATGACAATAACCAATAAATGGGATGGCATCCAACTAAAAAACTTCTACACAGCAAAGGAAACAACTGCTTGAAGAGATAGTTGAATGCTTATTAATATCAGTAATATCTTCATATTAAGTTGATATTGTCAGTCTTTCAATAGCAATATATACAGAATGTGAGAAAATGTTTGCCAAGTACTCTTCCAATAGGGGATTAATATACAAAATGTAGAAAGGACTCAGAAATCTCAACATGCGCACACACACACACACACACACACACACACAGAGCCCACAAACCAAAACAAACATTGAAAAACAACAAAATGACCAAATTAATAAATGCACCAATGAACTTGAAGACACGTCTCAAGAGAAGAAGGTACATATCACCAAAAATTGTAAGAAAAAATGTTCAACATCTTTAGCCACCAGAGAAACAAATCAAAACTGCACTGAGATTCCATCTTAGTACAGTCAGAATGGCAACCATCAAGAACACAAATAGCAATAAATGCTGACAAGGATGTGGGGGAAAATGGATCTCTTACCTACTGTTGTTGGGAATGTAAATTAGTACAACTACTATAGGAGTCACTCTGAGTCACTCTGGAGGTTTATCCAAAAAAAAAACAAAAAAAACCCAAAACCCAAAAAACTAAAATTAGAACTACCAGACGATCCAGTTACATTACTCCTCAGCATTTATCCAAAAGAATCCAAGTCCACTTACTTCAGTGATGCATACATACCTAGTTTATTCCAGCACAGTTCACAATTGCCAAGTTATGGAACTTGCCTAAGTGTCCTCCAAAAGATGACGGGAAATGGAAAATGCAGAATGGAGTTTTATTCAGCAATAAATAATAACAAAATTATGTCCTTTGCAGGAAAATGAATGGATTTGGAGAGTATCATATTAAATGAAATAAGTCAGTCAGAAAGACAAGTATTGAAACTTTTCTTTCACATGTGGAAGTTAAAGTGGGGAAAAGGAGAGGAAAAAAGTTGTCATGAAAGTACAAGGAGGATTCAGGGGAGATGGAGTAAGAAGTATGGAAAGAGGGAATATAAGGAGAGGTATTTTGGAGTGACACTGGTCCAGGTGTTATATGTAGGCATGATTATGTCATAAAAAACACATTATTATGTCAATCATTATGCACAAATAAAAATATGAACCCACACCAATTAGGAATCAAGTTTCATTTCTAAAGTAGCAATTTTGGAGAATTGTAGTGCAGTGCAATGAACATTAGCTGTAGAGTTTAATTACTTTATTGGTTTCTTCATCAATTCAGCATATACATATTTCTAAAAGTCTGATTATCATGACTTCTTAATTTACTTGTTTATACATCTGGATTAATGAAAATAGATAACTACACTGCTTCCGTTGTTGAGAGATTGGGACCTCTCTGTACACCTGGTGCCAGAAGTAGTCATCACAAATGTGTTGTCAATCCTAGATAGATAGATAATAGATGATAGATAGATAGACAGATAGATTGATAGATAGATAGATAGATTGATAGATAGAAAAAGTAAAACCCAATGATACCCACTATTCAATATTAATACCTAAGATGTGGTACCTAAATTGGGACCAAATCTTAGAAGTGAGGCATGAAAAATGAAATCGTGTGCACCTACTATGTTGTGACCTGTTTTAGGCGATGCACCACCCAAACTTTGTTTCCACTTTATGTTGCCCATGCTGAGTACAATCACATCTCTCAATTTTCTAGTTAAATGATTCTATTTACAGCATAAAGATGGTGTGATATTCTCCCAAGTCTTTCTTGTATAAAACCACCTGAAGCTTTTGGAAATATTAAAGTCAGCTTCTCAAGTAGCAAGATATTAAGAAATTCTTCAGTAGCTGTAAAAAAACATTTAAATCCAGAAGAGCCAGCAAGCATTTTATTAACAGATGTTAATCTCAGGAGTCTGTCCATTGACAGAGTTTCTATTTTAAAGTCCCAGGTATAGGTATTAGAACAGGTATAGGTGTTAGAACAGGTATAGTGCAAAGGTGGATTAGAGATTCAGATGTAAGCCAGAACCCTTAAAAAATGGTACTCTATGGGTAAAGTGAGAGAAAAAAGCCTGTCACTTGGTTGAGAAATATTAAGTAATCTTTGCTTCTGGGTAGCTTGAGAAAAAATCAAACCAAAATTGCAAATAAAACAAAACAAAAACTCTCTTGAGAATTTATAACCACTCCTTCTGGATTAGGGAGTAGAAATAATGCTAATTGTTCCTGAAATCCATAACCATAAAATTTATTTTAAACTGATTCTCAAGTGCCTGGTAGAAGCATACACAAATCTTCTCTGGAGAAAAAACATGTTCGACATAAGCCTCAAGGTAAACCACACAATAAAATTCCAAAGAAAGTGATTTTTCAAAAACAAAACAAAACAAAAACACTAACATGACAAATGAAGAAAAAAGTAAGCGTCTATGAGAGTTAACAAAATAAGAAACCACTATGCAAACTCTTCTTAGAAGACAGACATTAGGGTTGTCATCACAGAGAATGAAGTGTGCTGAAAACATTTAAAGAAATGAAGAAAAGTGTCATAATTATGACTAAGGGATAAACTATCAAGGTGATCAAGTAGAACTGAAAGAAAAAGCAGAATTTCTAAAAATATGTATATGAAATACAAAGAGCAAATCAAACTTAAAATCAGAAGCACTGAAAAAAAAATCAATGCAATAAAAGGCAAATCAGAATAGACATACATATCCAGAATGCAGTACAGAAAGAGAAGAAATAAATATTATGAAGGACCAGTTAAAAAACACTGTAACTTAGACCTGGAAGTTCTAACATTATTCCTTTCCTCAAATTGAAATATACCCCATCCCCAAAATAAAAAGAATAGGAATAAGTATAAGGGTAATAGCCTAGAATTAGAATGATGGGGAAAGAAAGTTCCAAAGGAGGATAAATATTCTAAAGTAAACAAACAAAATTCCATGCCTGGTCACATGAACCTGAAGAATGCTAAAGAAAGATTATACGTTACCAGGGATAAGAGACCGTTAACCTTCATCTGTTATGTGCCTTCTAAATTTCAGTAATAAAAGTAAAGATATGGTGAAAGATATCTTGAAAGTACAAGAATACCTGGCAACATAAAATTGAGCATATGATGTATTATCTTCATGAATGAGGATGATATAAACACATTATCAGACTCATCACAAGCATTTATTTTTCCCTAAATTGATATTTATTCTAAAACATCCTAACAATTTTTTAATATTAAAGTTACTTTAAAAAGTATATAGAACCAAAGTTTTACAAAGTCAAATGACTTCGCATTAATGAAATGAAACAAAATGTGGTATCTTAAACAACAAAAGTTTTTAAGATACGAAAATGCAGGCCTTAATTAAGGGGGCAAATGACAGGAAAATAAGTTACATCTGTGGAAAAATAATTGATTCCTGTTTCATACCATACACAGTAAATTCAAATGAATTTAGAAGTTAATTATATGAGGCAATATTTATGACTTTTTGAAGAAAATATAGAACGCCTTTGGTATCATATTAGGTATTTATGTTTATAACAAGATATACAGAAGATAATAAAAGTAAAGGAAACAGAAAAAAATTCTGTTGCGTTAAAATCAACGTATATCAACGTAAAATCAACGTTAAAATCATAGTACATTTTCCTAAATATACTATGAAGTGACAAAAAGAAACCATAACCAAAGATAAAATGTTTGCCTCATAAATATTATATGTTACTGAAAAATAGGTTTGTACCTGAAAAAAGAAAGCTTTTTTCTTTACATATATGTATTGCATACATATATGCAATACTTATACAGATTGAACATGCCTAACTTGAAAATTTGAAATCTGAAATGCTTTATAATCAGAATTTTGGGGGGCAATGACAAGCAGAAGATTGTGTGACAAATAGTCAAAACACAGTCGTAATAAAAATACAGTATAAAATTACCTTCAGTTTGTGTGTACAAAGTGAACATGAAACATATATGAATAACATGCTTAAGTCACAATCCCAAGATATCACATTATTTTTATTCAAATATTCTAAAAATCTGAAATCTAAAATACTTTTAGTCCAATACATTTTTGGATAAGGGCCACTTAATCCATATGCCAACAAGTAATAGGAAAGAAACCGGCAAATAGAAAAGAGAGAGTCAGACATTATGAATGCATATGTTCACCCAATGGCTGAATGTACCTATATACCAATTTCAACCATAGTACCAGAAAATTTAGACTAGCAACTTGTTGGTTCCTCAGAGAATAGCTGTCTGACTGGAAGAATATGCAGAGGATCTCAATGATTTGACTCTTGAGGTGAGTGGTAAGTACATGCAGTATGTATACTCTAATATTATTATTTTCAGAACCTTAAAATATATTATATACACTTTTTTGTGTTTACAATGTGTTTTACAACATGAGAATTCCCAAATAATAGCAAGCCATTTGCAATATCCGTCTTTAAATAAACACCAATTGATCTTTATGCCATCATAATTGGTTCTTCAACACATGGAGTAAATAGAACGAATTCGTTCAGATCACTTCATATTTTTTTCTGTCCAACTAAATGCAGGGCTCAAGGAATTATTCTATCAAATGAGTAAAATGTTTAGGGTAATGGAATGCCTTTCATCATTTTATTGATAGTGTAGTCCTGTTTTAGTTGACTTTTAACAACAAGTTAATTTTATGCTTGGGAAATAGGCAAATTCAGGATAAAACTTGAGCAACTCCCAATTAATTTCTGAATTCTTACATTTAGTAGTGCAAGTAACAGGATGGAAGAACGAACCATGTTAATGGTTAGGACTTGTTTACAGAGGTCAGGGAGGACGCCAGAAAATGTGTGACAAGAGCATGAGAGGGGTTCAGAGTTTCAGGCCTGGGATTTTAGAGATGTTACTGCACACAGAAAATAGCACATGCAGTTTTTAGAGAAGGAAAAATAAAGTTTAAAAATGAAGTTTAGTGAGGAAAAAATGGCACCCATGATGATTAACATCTAATATATAAAATATGAGGAGCTCTTACTACTTGGTGTCAGTTATCAAATTATAACTGTCAAAATTTTTTTTTTTGAGCACTAGGGATTGAACTCTGGGGCTCACGACCACTTTGCCACATCCCCAGTCCTATTTTGTATTTTATTTAGAGACAGGATCTCACTGGGTTGCTTACCACCTCACTTTTGCTGAGGCTGGCTTTGAACACATGATCCTCCTGCCTCAGCCTCCAGAGGCCCTCGGTAAATGTTGAAATTTAATCAGATATTATATTACTAACTGATAAATGTCAGAGATATGCAGAAATTATAGTTTGTAATATCCCTGGAAGCATAAAAATTTAGGTTTTTAAAATTTATTTAAACATATGTCCTTCCATATATTCCACAAATATTTGAGGTGCCTTGGCAATGCACATAAATTAAAATGAAATTGAAAGCATATGTAAATATATCAAGGTCAGAGAAAACACAAATAGAAAAAGGAGGATAAGTTTGAGAAAGAAAGATAATGAGAAAAAATATAGGATTTTTAAAAAAATATATTGTTCAGTGAATTTTATTTTTCTCATTTGTTGGCTTGTTTTAAACCTAAATAGGAACATAGATATCTAGGGGAAGATAATATATGAAATTTAATTCAGAAATTCTAAGTAAACATTATTTCTCTCATAGGAATTGAGATTCTACATAAGACCTGTGGGTCAGCATTATAATTAAGATCTGAATTTTACTATCTCTTCATAGATGAATTTATCTTATGAATATTTATCTTGCAAATGTAGAAGTAACTGTACAGAAAGTGTGAGTGTGTGTGTGTATACATATATATATATATTTTATTATATTTTATTTTATTTTATTTTATTTTATTTTATTTTATTTTAGTATTCCCCTGTGAACATATCTAGTACACAGGAATTTGGGAGAAGTACTTTAGAACCTCCAATTACTAGAGCACTGTATTTATTCTGAGCAAAGTTTACTGTGCACCAATCTGTTTGTTATATTTAGTGATGAATAGGCAGGACATGATAATGATCATGAGCATTCATGTCCATGATCAGAGCTCAGCTGTATTTTGATGTGCAGACATCTATCCTGGTGAGTGTGCACACTAGGCCTATGAATTCTCTTTAGTTAATACTAAGATACTGTCATTTAAGTAAAAATTTTTATTATGAATTTTGAGGACCTAAGTTTGTATCTAACAATGAGTGGACCCAATGCATGTCATCAGGCAATAAGAATTGATTAATGGGTTCTTGGATTACATAGGAGAGATGTCATTCTATTTTACTGATGAGGAGAAAAATAATAGCTTTATAAGATCAAGTATTAGGGAGAAAAAACAGAGGTGGAAAGAGAGATTCTGCCTAGAATACAAGTTCTCTAGAAAATTTGCTTCCCCCATAGATAATGAGGATGATTCCACATTTTGCCTTTGAATAGAGAATTATGTTCAGATTTTAGAAGTATAATGACAGAAACAAGGATGAACCAAGATTCTTTGTAACTATAGAGTTTTAAATTTTTGATGAAATATGAATTGCAGAAAAAATAAGGAAAGGATGATATAACCCAGCTAAGTACTGTCACTATAGAGGAGAAATATGGGACCAATTATGGAAGTATGTTGAAGTGTTAAAATATAAGCTTAACTCATCTGAAAGGTGTAGGGAGTATCTTAGGGAAGTGGAATAGTGAGAATGAGGAAATCAAATTTGATTTTACAGCTACAGAAAAAGAGACAGGAAACTGGGAAACTTTAGACCTTGACAAATCACCTCAGACCTTAAAAATTAAAAAAAATATATATATATATGGAAAGGTGAGATTTTGAGTGATAAAATAATAGAGAAGATGTGTTTTTCGGTAGGCCCTTAGGTGCCAATTCTGGGAAGCAGTCCCAACTAGTAATTGTTCTATCTTATATCCCCTTTCTATTGAAACTTTGAAGAAATTATTTAACTGAGAAAAATCCTGGAATGAAGGAGAAATACTTTATAAGAGTAACAGAAGCCTAATAAATTAAAAATGCAGACTCTAGGAATTATCGCTGAGTAGCAGAAGGGAAAAATAAAACCAATCCAAACTCAAAAACCAAAAGCCTTGGGATTCTATTGAAGTTGGTGAAATATGGAGAAAAGAACTGATAATTATGGGGAGGATATAGCCATAACCATATGGGGAGGACATAACCATTTTTATTAGAAATTTAAATGTTACAAACGTGAGAACCACAATTCTACAAGAAAATCCTGTTGGCCTGATTAGTGCTCCTATCAAGACTTGCAATGATTCCAAGGGTAAGAGAAGACTCACAAAATAGAGTTAAAAGAATCAAGGGATATTTGGAAGTCATTAAAGGGAATGAGGAAGCCTTAGGGAAACCTGGGAAGTTAGAGTGCAGGCATTTGGAATTTCAGATGCCACTAGTCAGAAGGGAGTTGGGGTTTTTTAGAGGTGATGAGTTTTCATCCTCTACCCCATCCAAAGATTATTCAAATCCTGTTGTGACAAGTCATGCTAATTCTGTCAGGAGTTTTGCCTGTCTTGTTTACTTCTTTGAAGTGATGTCTGGTACCTAGTAGATGCTCAATGAATCTTTGTTGAATGAATCACAGAAAATAATAGTGCTAACTCTTACCAGTCTCCTCCATAGTCTTTGATAACTACAGAAAATTCATTCATAAAATAATGTGCCTTTTATTTGGAAGAATTTTCAAAATTAAAGTAAATATGTTTCTAAATATTCAAAATCTTGGTAGAGATACACATCAATAACTTGGGGGGGGCAGAGAAAGAGAGTTCATAGTAAGATGTAACCAAATAAGTAAAAAATTTTAGCTCTCTTTGTGATGACATTTATTCAATGTCCATAAAATATAACCTGAATCCATGAAAATATAGCATTTTATTAAAACAAAGAGGATATTACCTTTTTTAAGTCACAATGCTTGGCGGGGTATAGACAAGTTGTATTGATAGATGATGAAAAGAAAGGAGCAAGAGGAAGAACTTCTTGAAATTATATTTTTAATTCTAAGAGATCATTTGTTTTTCATTTTGTAGGTTATATAAAATACAATCATTACTTTAACCACAGAGAGACTAAGAGATAATTCATACAAATTTTAATCTAATGTTTTTTCTTTTTTCCTACAAATTAACAAGATGTATAAAAGTAGACCATAGGAAAAGGACTGAGGCTACATGTTGTTAAAATGTCAAATAAGAAGATATATCTTTCAGAATAGACCTTGGATATATTATGGTGATATATTACATATATATGGTGATATATTGCAATGACCATATCTTCTTATATCTTCTTATTGGACATTTTAACATTACTAATTATTTTTATTTTTTTAGTGGGTTGAGGATTAAACCCAGGTCCTTTTACCTACTCAGCATATGCTTTACCACTGGGCTACATCCTTACTTCCTATCTGTATTTTTTAAGGCTGAATATTGTTCTATTTTATATTTTCTTGATTCCTTTATTGTTCGTAGACCCTTGGGTTATTTCCACATGTGGGCTGTTATCAGTTGTGCTGCAATTGAACATGAATGAACCTGGAAGGCATAAGTGAAATGAATCAGTCACAGAGGGACGAACATTGCATGATTCCACTAACATGAGGTGTCCATAGTAGTCAAATTCACAGAAGCAGAAAACAAAAATGTGGTTTCTAAGGCCTGGAAATGGGGGAGACAGAATCGATGTTTAATGGGTATAAAGTTTCAGCTATTCAGAAGAATGAGCATTAGCTTTCAACAGCACCGTATCAACCATATGGTACCCCAAACCATCAAATTGGAAGATAGAATTAGATAAATTCCTCAGGTGAACACAAGCATTCAGTTCATAATATAGTTCTTTATTTAATCATACATAATTGTGCAGATAAAAATGTATTTCCAGAGTAGATCTAGGGTTAAGTTTTCTTACAAGAACACAAAAAAGACAATTACATGCAAAAATAAAGGAGCACAAAGAAACTTCAGGAGCATAAGTTGTGTCTATCAACTTGATTGTATTTATGGTATCACAGGTCTTTGCATGTGTCCCAAACTCATCAAATTGTACATGTTAAATACATACAATTCCTTTTTTTTTTTTTTATTTGGTATTGGGGATTGAACCCAGAGACGCTTAACCACTGAACCACATCCCCAATCCTTTTTTTATATTTTATTTAAAGACAGGGTCTTGTTGAGGCTGGGTTTGAACTTACAATCCTCCTGCCTCAGCACCCCTGAGCTACAGGGATTATAGGTGTGCACCACTGCACCCAGAAAGTTCTTTATGTATCAAGTATACTTCAGTAAAGCTGTTAAAAATAAAACATAAAAAACCCCCCAACCTTAGAATCATCAATTTCCACAGCACAATCTTACCATCACTACTACAAACCTGGTACAGTACTTTGTACTTTTGTTGAATCGCTTTCTTTGGCTATCATCCCAGATGCTCATAATGGATTCAGGCACTTTTTCCAGCCAGTTTTATGCAGCTACTACTTCTTTAAATGTTCCGGGAACCAATTTTTATTCCTTAATATTTTTTGTTTTTACATATTTATTATCATTGAAAGCTACAGGAAGATGCTTGTGCAGTTGCTGACCCTTTTCATATCTGACTGTACTACCATATCATGATTAATTCAAACTTAACTCTATTTTGTACATTAGTGATTAACTCCAAACCATCTTGAGGGAAAAGAGCACAGCAGGAGGAATTCGTTATTTGACTTCAAAATATACTACAAAGCTATGATAATCAAAATAACATGCATTGGCACAAAAACAGTCAGATACATCAATGAAACAGACAGAGAGCCTAGGGACAAACTCATTCATCTACAGCCAACTGATTTTAACAATGTTACTCAGAATAGATACTGGAGGAAGGACAGACTTTTAATAAATGATCTTTGGAAAATTGGATATCTTCATGCAGAAGATGAAACTTATCTTTCAACAGTTCCAAAAAAGTCACTCAAGGTAGATTAAACACTTGCATGTAAGACCTGAATAGTGAAATTACTAGAAAAAAACTTAGGGGAAATACCTAGGAATATTGTAATAAACTAGGAATTTTTGGAGAAGATCCAAAGGCTCAGGAAACAAAAGCAAAAATAGTCAAATTGAACTGCAGCATACCACAAAGCTTTTGCACAATGAAGGAAATGACATAATTGAGAGAAAAACTGCAGAATGAGAGAAAATATTCACACATTATATATCTGACAAGGGTGTGAAATCCAGGATATATAAGAAATTTCAAAAACTGGACATCAAAAATAAAGAGCCCAACTAAGAACTAACAGATCTAAATAGACATTTCTCAAAAAAAAAAAAAAAAGGACATAGAAATAAGCAACACGTACATGAAGAAATGGCAAACATCACTAATCATCAGGCAAATGCCAATCAAAACCACAATGAGATATCAATTCAGTAATAATGGATATTACAAAAAAAAAAAAAAGAAAAAGCAAATTTTGGCGAGGGTGAGGAGAAAGGAAACACTTGCGTACCTTTGGTGTGAATGTAACTTAGTGCATCCACTGTGGAAAATACTGAGCAGGTTCCTCCAAACATTGAAAACCTAATTGCCGTATGATCCAGTGATCCCACCACTGGCTATATAGGAAAGGAAATGAAATCCTTATGTGGAAGACACATCTGCATGCCTGAGTTCACTGCAGCACTATTCTCAATGGTCAAGATCTGAAATCAGCTGAGGTGTTCATGAGCCGATGAATGGAAAAAGAAAATGTGGTGTTTATAAATAATGGAATACAATTTATACACAAATAAATAATGAAATCCTTATTGTCCATTAATGAAAATATGGATGGAAATCATTATGCTAAGTGAAACAGACCAGAAACAAAAAGGCATGTACTCCATGACCTCACTTACATGTGGAACCTAAAATTATTTACTCATAGAAGTTGAGAGTCGAGTGGTGGTTTCCAGAAATTGGAGCATCTAGGAGACAGGAGAAAAGATGGGCAATGGGGACTCAGTTTAGATAGGAGCAAGAAGTTCTTAGGTGCTATTATTACACAGCAAGGTGAAAATAGGTAACAACAGTGTACTGTATTTTTCAAAAAGCTAGACAAAAAGGGTTGTCAAAGTTTTTACCACAAAGAAGTGATGAATGTTTGAGAAGACATATGTTTAATCTGATTTAAACATCACACAATGTATACATGTGATGTTTACTTTTTTCTGTATTTATATCTCAGTTAAACAAAATATTAATGGTAATGTCAGTGAAACCTTGGTGGTAGGTGGCACTACAGAGGGAGAGCAAATGTATAAAAGTGTATTAGTGGTATGTTGGGTATAATTTGTTCGCATATATATAATTTAATATCAATTAAATAGACTTTTGTGGGTTAGAAGTTAGATATGCGACTTAGATATAACATGATTTGTTGAAGAAAAAATACAAATTTGCATATATTCACTAATATAAAACAAATAGGTGTAGAACTTACAAATCACCAGAAACTAGTAGGACAGAGGAAAGATGAAGCACATATATTATCCTTTAAACTCTGCCAGGAATAAGATAAAATGAGTGATTGTAAAATGTGCAATGACAAAGTAATGCGCTACTTAAGTTCAAACATTATTAATTTTTATAAAAGGTAAAATGTAGCAATGTGACAATTATAGTTTATTTACAAATAGCTGAAATGAAATGATTGAAATAAAATAAAACAAGAATAAAAAATGTACAAATAGACACTTTAAATGTTATTATCCAAACAAAAAATTTTTCTTACAAAACAATGAAGTGTGAAAAAAAGGATGTTTAATTTTATGAAAACACATAATTGCAGGAAAATGGGTCTAGTAGGTAAGATTCAGTGTGCAGACACAAGTGTGCCCCAGTGATCCACCCAAGAGTGTGAAATTCTCCCTGCTTGGAACTTTTGACAAGGTGTCCTTATTGCAGACTCTTAGTCAAGCATTGCTGGGCATCCTGCTAACTATCTTCCAATGTAGGTGATTATTCACCAGCATAAAATTCAGGCTACTAATAGAAACATCTTTAGATTATCATCCTTTTCAGTGTCAGATAAATTGCTAAGTTTTCAAAACAAGGTAAATAATCTGACTATAGAAACATGAAAAGTATAGAAAAGCAAGGTAAATCAAGAACACCTAGAAAATGAGCCTCTACTATGGAAACTAAAGTTTCCTTCCAATACCGGGTTCTCATTAAGACACCAATGAAATAGATAAACACTACGTAATCACCTGAATTTTTATGCGACCACTCAAACTATACTTTTCCATGACGTTCAAAAAGGTTCAGGGGAGCTTTGTCAAATACTTTAAATAAATGTGAGAGGATAGTTGCTGACAGATTTCCTTCCACTAAGCCTCCTAGATGTCTAGTATTTACCACTCCTCTGGCCTTTCAGTTTGAAGCAGAACCCAAATCTACTGTTTTTCAGTCTCAACTGCTTTTAAGACTAAGTCTTCCTATCTTTCTTGTTCCAGAGAGAATTTCTCTGTCTTCTCCCTTTGTTTCTGTTTCCATGCCTGAAGTAAGTCTGGAACCACAATGCCATTAGCTTTTCCTTTTTTCTTATTTCAATAGCAGTTCATTTCATTAACTTGTTCTTCTGGTGTGCTTTCCTTTCCATTTTGTCTTCCTTTTCTATGAAAATAATCACAAGGTTAAAACCAAACCTGAGGCTCAAATCCTAATTTTTTTATTTTTGATCACAAATGTCAGGAGATTCTTCCTTCCAATCTAGACTGAATAACCCTGGGGAAATCTTCCATGGTGTCAGAACTGGGTTTGGGTCTGGTTCCGTTTCTGCTAACTCTATAATCTCAGGAGAGTGACCCAGCTTCCCTCTAATTGTTCTCACTCCTGGACAATTGTTATAATAGGTCAACATTGTTGGGTGTTTTAAGGAGTAAATATGAAAGTACGTGTTGCCAATGTTCAAGCAAGCTTATTATTGCATGCATAATATGAATTATTACATTATTGAAAAACACTATAATGGGCTGTACTTGATCATCAATTTCTTGAATGATGACATATCAAGCATATTTACTAAAATTATACATATCAAAATTTGGTGTTATATTTAAACACCTGACTTCAATTAAATTGTCTTTATTATAGTCCAATTTTGAAACTCAAAATATACTTATGCAAATTTAGAAGTGTGTCAATTAAGCTAATAATATGTTTTCTATTAAAAAATATCTGAAGTTATAAATAATTTTAAAATTATTATAAATGTACAAGAATTACAGTGATTTGGTTGCTTGAGATCTAATGTCAATTAAGTTCAGAAAAACAAAATGTTTCTTTAAATTTTGTAGGAGGTCATATTTCTGGTTATTTTTATGCATTCATTAGTGCATTACAGGTATACATAATAGTGGGTAACTTTAACAGAAGAATGGCTAAAGAAAATGTGATAAAATGTGGTGTATATATACATAATGGAATATTAGCCATAAAGAAGAATGAAATTATGCCATTTGCCAGTAAATGGATGGAACTTAGGACTATCATGCTAAGTGAAATAAGTCAATCCCCCAAAACCAAAGGCTGAATGTTCTAATATGCCCATGTTAACTCACAATAAGTGGGGACTGGCGGGGGGGAAGAAGGAAGTTCACTGGATTACACAAAACGAAATGAAGGAAGGGGAGGGTGGATGGAAATAGGAAAGATGGTAGAAAGAATCAGACATAACTTTCTTATGTGCATATATGAATACACAACCAGTGTAACTCTCCATCAGGTACAACCACAAAAATGAGATGATCCATGTATGTATGAGATATCAGAATTCACTCTACTGTCATGTATAGCTCAAAAGAACAGATAAAAACTTAAACAAATAGTGTGGCTAATTGTGACATATTAATTCATGCATATAACAAAATTTGCTCCATTTCCCCCACTTTCCCTTCTCTCCTCCTGTTATGGTTTAGATATGTGTCCCTAAACATTCGGCCCCTGTTTCTTTGAGATTGGCTTATTTCACTTAGCATAATAATCTCCAATTCCATTCATTTATCTGCAAATGCCATAATATTACTATTCTTTATGGCTGAGTAGTATTCCATTGTGTATATATACCACATCTTCTTTATCCATTCATCTGTTGAAGGGCATCTAGGTTGGTTCCACAGTCTAGCTATTGTTAATTGAGCTGCTATAAACATTGATGTGGCTGTGTTACTGTTGTGTGCTAATTTTAAGTCCTTTGGGTATGAACCAAGGAGTGGGATAACTGGGTCAAAAGATGGGTTCATTCCAAGATTTCTGAGGAATCTCCACACTGTTTTCCAGAGTAGCTGTACCAATTTGCAACTCCAAAACAGAATCTGGTTGGGGGGAGGATGAGAGAGGAATGGAGGATCATTAGATTACGTAGAGGAAAATAAGAGGGGAAAGGGTGGGGGTATAAAAAAATGTTGGAATGAGACAGACATCATTACCCTACATACATGTGTGATTAAGAAGAATGGTATGAATGTACATCATGCACAACCATAGAAATGAAAATTTGTACCCCATATGTGTACAATGGATCAAAATGAAGTCTGTAAAAATCAAAAAAATTAATTAAAAAAAAACTGGGGAAAAAAAGCTCACGTGTGAGACAACTTAAGAAGGTTTAGGTGAAATGATTGGGTTATGACAGCCTTAACACAGTCAGTGAATTATCCCCTGATAGGGATTTGCTGAGTGGTAACTGTGGATAGGTAGGCTGTGGCTGGAGGAAGTGGGTCTGTAGGGTCTTGCCTTTTGGGTATATATTGTGTCCTTGTTGGGCAGAGCTCTCCCTGCTTCCTGCTGTGATGCCTTGAGCTGTTTCCCTTCTCCACTCTCTTACACCATGACATCCTGCCTCACTCAAGCCCCTAGGAATGGAGCTGGCTATCTATGGACTGAGACTTCTGAAACCTTGAGCCCCCAAATAAACTTCTCTTTCTCTACTTTACTTTCTCTTATATTTTCATTAGATCTCTTTTGCATTGTTCCTTACTTTGCTCTAGATTCCACAAATGAGAGAAAACATCCAATCCTTGACTTGCTGCATCTGGCTTATTTCACTTAACCTGATGTTCTCCAATTCCATCTATTTACTGACAAAATTCATTACTGACATAATTTCATTCTTTATTATTGAGCTAAACTCCATTGCATAAACATACTACATTTTCTTCATCCATTCATCTGGGTATCTGGGTGTCTGTGCTGGTTTTATAACTTGGTTATTATGAACTGTGTTGCTATGAACATTGGAATACAAGTATCATTATAGTATACTGATTTCAGCTTTATTTGGATAAATTTCAAGGAATGGAATAGCTGGGTCACATGGTGGTTTTATTCCTATCCCTTCAAGGAACCTCCATACTGGTTTCCATAGTGGTTGAACGAATATGCAGTCCCAAAGCAATGTATAAGTATATGTGTTTCTTTCTCCCCATATCCTTGCCAGAATTTATAATTTATATTTTTGATGTTTCCTATTCAATCTGAATGACTTTATCCAAGTTGCTAAATCTCTAGGATTTAGTTTCCTTGTCTGTAATATAGAGATGATATCAGCATTTACTTCCTAAGTAGAAGTAAAATTTATCAAATAATTAAAATTACAAAGCATATGGCTCTTCCTGTGAAGTAAAGAACTTCCCTTCATGTCAGTAGAGAAGGTTGATCATCTGTGTGTTATCCTATCCTAGAAAGCTGACTTTATTCTAGAAGGTATCTGGGGTCCTTTCCCATTTGGGAGTCTATATTTTCACAAAGTGAAATGTATATAAATATATACAATGAAAATTCCATTCTTTTAAAAATTAGCTTTATTGGCAGGGTCACTCAAAAAAAAAAAAAGCTTTACCATCATTTTCTTTAAATATTTATTACTTTTTCAGTTAGAGACAAATCATTTTAGTTTTGTCAAAGTTTAGATTCCTATAGGTTCATAGAAAAGTTTTAATTCAATTATCAAATCCTTTCATATAGCAGTGCATTAATTAGCATTTAATTGCTCATTCAATACTATCCATGTATCTTATGGAAAATAGGTTTGAACACAGTGATATGCATGACAAATCTGAAGGTTCCTTAAGATGGCATGATGGCTTTGTCATATGCAAAACTTTTGTTAATGCTTTTTTATAAGATAATGTTTTATTCTCTCAAAAGATGGATCCTTCGAGTATAGTTATTTTTGACAAAATATAAATATAACACATATTTAGTCAAAAACTGATGTAGTATTCAAAAAGCAGCAGTAAATAAGTCTGATGTTTTTGAAAAGAAAAACTTATCGAAAGTAATGATGTACTATTAGAATTTTTTCCTCCTGAAAGACTAGTTTAATTGATTATCTGAAAGTAATCTTTTACTTACTACCACTTGATTTGCTTGAACGGAGAGTTGGGAGGGCATACGTGAGTTAATAGAATGTAATTATCCTTCTCTTTTGTGAAACACATGCACAGAATTTATGATGTTCTTAATGTTTCAATGCTTATTATCATTATTCTGCTAAAATTAGGAGTATCATGTATGCTTCCCTTCTTTAATGGGTCTATTTAAGTATTTTCACAGTTCAAAAAACTTAAGAGATACCATTAACATACCCTAAAGGTCTATAAATTTAAATATTACTCTATAAAATGTGTATGACAGATGCATCAATTAAAAAAACATTCTGCTAAGGTCCCATGAGACATGTGAGTTTTGGTCTTAAATAAAGTTCCAAGTCATTCTTTTATATGTAGTGATTTGGGCAATTTTCCTTTTTTGATGTGTGATTGATTTGTTTTATTGCTTTTAAAATTTTCCTTTTACTTTTAATTGATATATAAAACATGAAAATTGTACATTTTAATGGGGTGCCGTGTAATGTTTTAATACAGGTATATATTGCATAATGTTTAAATCAGATTAAACATATCTTCTCAAACAGTTGTCATTTCTTAGGTGAAAATTTCAAAATTCTTTCTGCTAGCTTTTTGAAATGTACTGTACACTATTGTCATCTATATTCACCTAACTATGCAATAGCACACCAGAGCTTCTTGCTCCTATCTAATTGCAACTAATTCCCTTTGATCAACCTTTCCCATCCCTCTGCACACCATTCTACTCTCAACTTCTATAAGTTCCACTTCTTTAGATTTCACATATAAATGAGATCATACAGTACTTCTTTTTCTGCTCCTGGCTTGTTTCACTTAGCATAATCATATCATCCATATTGTTGCAAAGGACAGCATTTATTTTTTCTGTCTGAATTCTAGTTCATTGAGTACATATATACCACATTTTCTTTACCCTCTATCAGTTGATGGATACCTATGTTATTTTCATTTCTTTGCTGAGGGGACTAGTGCTCCACAAACCTGGGAGATGAGATGTCTCTTCCACATACTGATTTTATTTTCTTTGGCTACATACCCAGTAATGGGATTGCTGGAAATTTTAAATTCTTGAGGAACCTCTATACTGTTTCCTAAAATGGCTATACAAATTTGTCTTCCCACCAAGAGTGTGAAAGTGTTCCCATCTCTCCATGTTCTTGTCAGCACCTGTTTGTCGTCTTGATAATAGCAGTTCTTACGGATGTAAGGTGATATTCCGGTTTTGATTTGCATATTCCTAGTACTTAGTGATGTTGAGCATTATTTTCGTGTACCTTTTGACCATTAATATGTCTGCTGTTGCTTTGTATTAGTTTATAGTTACAGAACTGTACCATAGATTTTCTTTGGAAACTTGAATTTGTTCCCACTATTTTTACTTTGTCAATGTCTTAAGAGACTCTAGCATCCCGTCATTTTTTTTTTCATCAGAATAGCTTGAATAAAAATTGGTAATCTAAAATTAGTTTCCAAATATACTTTTCCTTTCTCTAAATTATATTTTCATACATAGACATAATTTAAAATTTTAATTATGCATTAGCTATATGAGAATATCAAAATTATAAATGAAGCAAAACACATATTTTATAATGCTATTAAATGTATGATTAGAGTGGATAAAATGTGAGAAGAAGTTTGAAAGTTTAGATAAATTGTTCCTTCCCTTTTATTCTCCCAGAAGAGGTGTCTCTTGTAGAATTTATAGAGCCTGGAGTGGATTTATATAATTAGTTTGGTTGCAAGCCATTTGTCCCATAGGTCAAGCCAATTAAAGGATAACTAAGGGAGACATGGCTTCGAACAGTGGCATATGGCACGGTGGCACTAATGCTCACCAGAGAGGGAAAACAAAGTCACATGGATTGTAACTTTGAAATGAAACAAAATTAGATGTTGAACACTTTGAACTCAAAGTCCCCCTCCCTTTTTGTTCTCAGTTTATGTGACATTTTTTTGCACTCTCACATTCAGTGTGTCCTTTGATAGGTAAGAAGGAGGGGTGGGAAATCTGAGCCCTGTAATTTCAGTCATTGTGTCATTTGCCACATTGTGACTCTTTCCTCACTTCCTGGGTTTGATGTTGGTACTCACAAAAGACCCAACTTTGAGGGCACTACGTAGACCTCGTTTACTACAGAATCAGCTTCCTACCCTGGAAACCTGAGATCTGAGACTCAGAGCATGGGGACAGTGTGACAATTAGGCAAACACTTGTAGTAAAGAATAGATATAATGAACTAGAGAAACAATTTGAATGAATAATGTGAGGCAGTATTCAACAGTGATAATAAATAAAATGACCAACAAATTTCCTCACAGAGTCAGAGTAATAGAGAGGGAACTTCAGCAATAAGAAATAGATGGAGGTGGGTGTTACTCATAATTTAACTAAGTCCCTTGGTTGTGTCAATTAATGTTTTTTCAAATTAGGATGTTGAGAGTGTACATTGATGACTCACAAATGTATAGATGTTTGTTTCTTAATTAAAAGTCCATCAAGTACTACTTCAGGATTAGATTTAGGCTGCAAAACAATTTGCCATCACTGTCATGGGATTTCAATCCACTCTGCAGCTTATTCCCTTGCCTCTGTTTCTTTCCCCATTTTAAGAATTAAATTGTTGAAACTTAAGCTAAAACTGGTAGAAAATTAAGGCTTTATAAAGTCCTTTATAAAGGACTTTGTATTGAATCCAGAATAGCTACTATACTGGAGATTTCTCTTACTTCTGTCTCTGTTTCAAACTTGCTGCAAGATTTCAAACATATTTGATTTTACATCTCTGTGCCTCAGTTCCCTTGATTGTTAAGTGATGGGGCCCTGGGTGGAGTCACCGCATTATTTCCAAGATTCCCTTCTACCTTGAAAATGGAGTCAATTTTCATTTATCACTTTCATCTCTGGAAAAAAAAAAGAAAAGAAAGATAAAAGGTTGAGGGGAGGAAAAATTATGTAATAATATCTGAAAAAGATCAATGAGTTTTTTAAAGCCACGAATAGCTGCTCTTTTGAACAAACAAAGCAGATGGCTGTATACAATGACATGTGGTTCATTGTCCCTTTACCTCAATCTTCTTCCTTGAGAACTGCCCTGGAAATATTCAAATCCCATCATCGCCATTCCATCTCTCTCAGAATGCCTTTATTTTCTCATTTGCCCTTGAATTATTTACATCATACGGCCATTGTTCTTTAAGACTGCTCTGTATGGAATCACTAGGCATTTATTAATGCCTGATAGTACTAGTTTCCGCTAGACAAATGTTTTATTCTAGTACTGCTTTTCTATGCTGACAGGCAGTCTTATTAAGAAATATATAAATTTTGACTGTGAAAGAGGCATCGAAACGTGAAAATAATTTTTGTCATTTGAACATGCTGCAGTTGAATTTTTAAATACTTAGAGCAAAACATACCTTTTATGTTGTAATTAATTGGCGTCTTGCAAATTTTTGATAGTTCATAATCTTCCAGAAATGCATAAGCAAACCTTTCTTCATGTGTCTACACCTGACTGCCTGTGGACAACAAGTTTTGCTTTGTCCATAAGAACTGTATACAGGGACTCAACAATATTCTTACACTTATTTGCTTTAAGTGCTACTAGCTCAACTAGAACCAGTAACTGTAAAATTGTAGCAGAATTATTTCATTTTTTAAAAAATAAAGGTGGGTGTAGGAAGCTGCTGTCACGTCTCTCTATTTACAGTGAAAAGTCAATTGTAGGCAGTTTGTGTTGGAAATGACAGCATTTCTATCAAGCTCTACATCAGCTGCTGCTAGCTGGAGTCAGAATTATCATCCTTCACTGGGCTGTCTTGCTTTATGATATCAATTAGCAAACAATCTGTTTTGTTGGCACATGATACAATTAGGATGCAAAACAGAGTGAATGTGAAGCAAAACATTTTTCAGGGAGGAGACTGTTTTGCCCAAGCATGGGGAGGGGAGGACAGTATCATTTTTCTGTCAGTCTTTCTTTGATTTCTCATTGATGTCAATTTATTGACATACAATAATATTATTAGGTTTGCTGTTGTTTTTAGTTTTCAGGATAATATGAATATTTGACTTAAAAATATGTAGCTCTTATTTATTTATTTATTTTTCTTTTTTCTTTTTCAGTTGTTCTACAATTTATTTATGTTTATGCCCTTACTAATATTCTGGAAATATTTTTAAAGATTCACATTTCATCTAAAGCAGGAGAGAAGGTACACTAGAGGGCACTAGTAAGCTATACTTTTTATTTTTATTTTTTTTTTCATTTACCAATATAATTTGCATGTCTTTAGGAATGCTTTTGCTGCTTAATCTGATCTATTTGAGGCTACTTCTTTTTCTTTTTTGCTGTGTTTTATTTTTATTAAGACAAACAAGCTCATTTGGTATTTTTCATTGATTAGGAAAGTTCCAGACCTTTTGGTTCATTATTGTGATAAGCTTTGTCCCACATGGATTGCTGGGTGGCCTTTATATCTTTATTGGAATCCCCTGATCTTGTCCTATGACATTTCTGATGTGTTTTTGAAAGAGCATCTCCACAGCTGCAAGTGATTGCTACTTAAGCCCAATTGTAAGGGCTCCGATATGTACACACATCACTCCTGGGCATTTCTTTTAAGTCACATTTAAACCCTAGTCTCCAGAGGTGAAATGCAAAATATTAAGTAATCTGCCACCTGGCTCATTCTAATGTGATTGGTAGAAAACTCAAATTCATCTTCTGAAGAATATACAAGAACAATTTTACTTAAAAGGTCAAATGAAATTTATGCTTCATGCTCAAAACTTTGGCATTTCAATTAACTTTTAAAAGTCAAAAACAATATATGGAGCTGCAAAATTTGCTTAAAGAGAACATACATTTTATTTATTAAACAAAATAAGTTTAATGACTGAATATGTTCTTTATCCTAACAAGATTCTTTAAATATTCTAAGTTCTATGATACTTTTTTCCTATCTCTGTTCCTACCAAGATACTTTTAGTTTCCTTCTCTTTTAAAATATTAGCTGTTAAAATTATGCGTAAAAGAGGAAGTAGTTAATTGACAAGTGCCTATGATGTAAAGAGTGGTAGGAATTTGTAGTACCAGTAATTACCATGTTAATAGACATACACTAAAATACAGTAAGGTACAATTAAAACTTTGATCATAGTCCAAATCAAATCTGTTGAAATCTAATATTTTTCAGTAAAATACTTGTTGGGTATACTTCTCTCAAAGACTCAATCTCATTTTTCAACTACAAAAAAAATTTCCATTGTGTCTCTTGAGTAACATGTGTTTTAATTTAATGCACATTTGCTACCTTTCTCAAACAAGACTGATAGGGACTACCTCAAGATAGGCCTTAAGAAATTCACCTTCACATTCATCATCCTGAAATGTTGTAATCTAAAATACTGACTTGATCCCATCTTTCCACCTCACTCCCTGTCCCACGTGCTACATTCTACTACTGCTGCCATCTTGTCTGTTGTTGAAATTGATTTGACTGCGACAGTTTCCCCAGGTTGAGCATGGGATGGGGGGATACCCACCGAGGTCAGGGCCTTGCTTTCACCAGTGCTATGCTAGAAATTATTTCCTTTTCTGTTTTCTTTATGGTTATCAGGTATAAAAGTCATTAAAAGCAGACTCCTAATCTATTAGGTAGGAGGGGATTAACATGGATAACTAATTTGATCAACTTCATGCTGTTAAGGAAATGGAGAGGCCAGTCTAGAACTCAATACCATATCTGCTGTGGCTTCAGGTCCAAGCCTTTTTCAGTTTCACAACCTCTTATTGTGTAAGAGAAATTTAAATTCCCACCCAGAATAAATCTGTAGATGTTTTTTACTTTTTACCATGTGACATTTTAATCATAATTATAATGGTTTATTAAAGAAAGTTGGTTTTTATTTAATGAAATACATGACAAAAATTCCTTTTTTCAACTTTATTAAGCCATAATTAAATAAAATTGAATGTATTCAGGTGTACAATGGAATAGTTTTGATACATGTATACATTGTGAAGTTACCAAGATTGAGTTAGTTAACTTATCCACTATTCATATAGCTACTTTTATTTTTGAATACTTAATTATAATACTTTCTATTGGGAATACCTAAAACCTAAGTATTTGGCATATTTCAAGTATATGATATTTAATACCTATAGCCACCATGTTGTGCGTTAGGGCTCCAGAAAGTATTCATCTTACAACTGTAAATTTATATCTTTTGGCTAAACATCTCCATGTCACCACCCCTGTGACACTGATAACCACTATTCTATAGCTTTAGATGTGTATGATTTTTAGATTCCATATATAAGTAAGATCATGCACTTCTTTTTTTTCTTTCTGTGTCTGACTTTGTCACTTAGCATAATGTCCTCCAGGTTCAACATTCAAGTTGACTTAGGAAGCAACCTGACTGGGATAGAGGCTTTATCTACTACAGAATGCCAAAATATTGGTTTACACTATAGAATGCCCCTTACCCCTAACCAAAATGTTTATAACCACAATTGTTAATCCATTATTATATTAGTAATTTAGGGTTATCCTTTCACAGTTACCAGAAAAATCACAAGGCTAATGTCTAGGGTTTCTTGGTTGAAAATGGAATTAGATAACAGAGTGGAAAACAGTAGAATTCTAGCCAAAAAAAGGTAACATGAACAGTGATAAAACATTTTAATCCAACAACAAAATTTACCTCTTAAGTGTTTGAAATCATTTTGGATGGACATGATCCTGTTTAAAAATGTTAATGCCATTGATTCAGTGATGACTCATTTCAGACACATAATTATTCCATGCTTTTCTTTAGAACTATTTAAAATTGTGAAATGTCTTCAATAAAACTGAAAGAAATTCGTTTTAGAAGGTGACTGGGATTCAAGACAGCCTCCCCATCCTTGGGGTTTCTGACATGGATGCAATTGTCACCTGCCCCCTAAATGTTACTCTGTGTGGTGGGAAGATAGAACACTTTAGTATCAGACTTATGCACTTGCTTTCATAGTGAAGTAGAGAAAAAAATCTTCTCAAGTGTTTGAAAAGGGAATTCTGATTGACTTGTGGAGAAAAACATTTCCTCCTCCATCCTCTGATTTCTCCAAAGAGATTTTCTGTTCGTTAGTAATTTGATCACCTTGAGTTCTAAATACTTCTCTTGGATACTCTAAGGTGAAGAGGGGATGCCAGGAAGAAACCATCTCCTAACTCCCTAAGTGAGACATTGAGCTATCACATCAGGAATCCATCACATGTTGCGAAAAATCCATCTCTTGTGGAAAAACTGGATGTGATGTTAGATATTTTATTGAAATCTTTTCCATGAAGTTTTTTTCTTTGAGTGCATCATTAAGTCAAAAATGAAGAGATATTTTTAGTAGCAATTCACTCTACTCAAAACTGAATTTTGGCTCTAAGTTTTTGAAGTACAGTATAACAAAAATGATGTTGCTCTTGGTCCTTGAAGTTTTAGATTCATTGTATTCAGAGTTTTAACTATACCTGCCAAATATGCTAAGCTTCTCTGAAATATATCTTTTTAAAAGTCTGAAGCTGTTCATCTTTTTCCTGATGTTCCAAAAATAGGGCAACAGCTCTTTCAGCTTATAGATCTGTGGATACACATTTCTCTCTGACAATAACTGCAATATGCAATAAAATAATTTTGTAGTCAACATTACAGTATTCACAAAGTAATGAAAATAATCTGATTTCGATTATTCAATTTTTTTATATAATTGAACCATCCTATGGTTGAAGTTGAAGTCCTCTGTGAAATACCAGTGCAATGATTTATAAGCCATTGCCTAAGCAGTCAATGACATATTCACAGTATCCCAAAGAAGGAATATCCTAAGAAAAAGCACAGATTTACTTTGTCTTTATAGTCAAAATTTAGGTTTTAAACTCAGACTTATGATTTATGCATTTATGTGCATAAATAAATTTGGATATGATGTAGGTTCAAATAATAATCAACATCAGTGGTGGTCTCCAAACTTTAACCAGTAGCATTTCTTTCACTTAAGGACGATATATGTTATTGAACATGGATTTTTTTATTAGTAGAATATTCAAAACTAATTTAAAAATATGATGATAGTGTTTATGGTGGTGATTTCACAAGTATATGCAGATGTACACTTATAAAATTGTATGCATCCAACATGTGCAGGTTTTTCCTAGCAATTATCCCTTAGTGAAGATATTGAAAAATCATTAGACACTTTTTAAAAGGGCAATGATCACTTTTTTTGCAAGAAAATGATTTTTTTTAAGTCATTAATTCAGTGAATAATAGTAGAATAAGAGAAAAATAATCATCGTGGTAATTCATCACCTTTTGACTGTATCCAGGAGAAATGGTTTCATGAAGGCCCCCCACTCAATGGTATAAAGTTTGCTTTGTTATTGCTGTTGTTTGTAATTAAAAGAGCAGTTCCGCATAAAACTTTAATAACATTTGAGATTTCTGGTAACATTTTTCAATATTGTCAAGTTGTTTGTACTATACAATATTGTATTCACCAAAAAAATAGTATTTGAGAAGTTCCAAATAATGTTTGTATGAAATTTAACTCCAGTGCTCAGATGAGAAGGTTTCATTATGATGGTCTTTCTTAACCTTTTTAAACAAATCTAAATACATGGGTGTCATCAGAAAGTGTTAGCTGATCATCAATTCCATCTCCTCATCTGTCCAGAAATAGATAAATCTCCCAGTGTCCCTTGCAATCATGGTCTTTGCAGTTGACTTCTAGTTCATTATTAACTCAGTTCTAGGCTTGACCTAAATAAATTTCTCATATGTGAGATTTTGAACGTTATGATCTTATCTGGCTGACTAGAATGGAGAGAGCTTCATAGTAAACTTGAGGTATCACAAAATGGAGAGACCCTAGTTCCCTAAATTCCTTCTTGGAATTGAGTTACTTAAAAGAGCTGTTAGACCAAGACCAGTCAACTCAATTGCCTGTTGACCTTGGTACGGATGGAGTTGTGGGTGTGGGAATGGTTAAAGACATCGAAATTTTGATTTTATTTTCTCCACAGGTAGCATTCCATAACCAATGCAGATACTATCTTTTCATTTCACACTTGAAAAAAAAAATCTGTTCTTTATTGATTTTCACTTCATCTTTCCCCAGGCAAAAACACTACAAAAAAATTTAAGAAAAGAAGAGAAATAATGATGATGATGCCTGCCTGTTTTTAAAGAAAAGTAAGTACTGTAAGAATCTGTCAAAGTGTGGTGGCACTTCTCCCTTTGGGTCATGCTTCTGTCTCAAGTGAAATATGTATTAATTTTCCATAAACTTATTTATGTTACTGGTCTTATAGCTGTCTAATAGCGTCAAAGGCAAATCTAATAGTCTTACTTTACCAATATTGTGATTTCTAGCTTGCAATGTTTGAATGAACTCTCACTCAGAATGAAGAGAGGAAATGTAAAAATGAATAAATAAATTACAAGACTTGAGGTCTCTTTTACTGCATCCTAATTGGCAAAAGCACAAGTTCTTTTTAAAGGACATTCTTGCTTTAACTTTAAAATTAGAATACTATTAGGGCATGAAATATATAAACCATAAAAATTTGTTATTTGCATGAAGAACATCATATAACACAGATCTTATATCTATCTAATAATCACAGACTTAATCTATTTATTTTATCCAGTAAATCTTCAATCTGTAATAAATACTTTTTTAAAAAATTCTCCTGAAATTATTGGTAATCTCAATGTGGGAGGCAAATTCACTGTTAAATAACTGAGGAATGATTCATAGTCACTCTATTTTGCCTCCATACGCCTCTGGTCTTGACCTCAAATACTAGGCATTAGTAAGCAAAGTAAAGAATCTCGAGGTATGCAGAGTAGCATAATACATGTTCGGGGTCAGGATTTGAGATGCAGTGTTCAAATTTACCAAGAGGAAATTGATTGTGAGATGTGCAGCAAGACACCATGAATCCGAGTAGTCCTGAGAGAGCACACCTGACTATGACACCTTTACAGGGTAGGATGTGCCTTGTATCTGTCTACCTTGGTGCTTGAGACTCCTCTTTGTGATAAAGAGATAATACAATGCTGCCCAGATTAAGTTGGCACTATTACAAATGAAAAGAGGATACAAAAATTTCTCTGGGAATATTGAATGAATGAAGAATCATAATTTGATCAATTTCACTCCCATATACCTGGTCACATGCATATATGAATTTGCCACGTTGAAATCAACTATTCTGTGTACTTTATAAGCACCAATCAAACAATAGAAAATAGGATGGAATTGAAGGATCAGAAATTTGTCCTTCTACATATTAGGTGTCTCTGCGATCACAATCTGATGACTCTGATTCTACTTTCAATGACAACAATGCCCTAACTACTTAAAGATACATTATCAATACTGATAAACTAAAGTCTCCTCCTATGTTCAATGGGTACATTAGGGCAACTCCACTCTCTTACTCTTAAAAGAAAATCTTACTATCCAAATCCTGAGGGATGCATTTATTTTGACTTTGAGATTTGGAGGGGAAAAAAGTTTTTGTAACAGATACGGCAAAATTTGTAAAGCTTTGTGTATCAGCCTGGGAAAAGCAAATTCCTGCTAACTTGCAGATGCAGGATGTGTTGTGTTTGCCTTGGATGCATTTTTTAAAGCCTTTCTTCTTTTCAAGTGTTAATTCCTCCAGTAGCGATAATCTGTTCTCTTTCATGTCTCCTCCTTGGGCAATGCATTTTGAAGATTAATATAATATGGATAATATGCCTGTGTGTCTTGCCTAATACAAAATGCTGAGAATATTATTTCTGGTTTAGGGAGTTGGGAGAAATTTATATCTAGGAGGTTTTGAATGCTCAGTTATCAGAGAAGTATTGCTGTATGTCTGGTCCTGGCAGCTCGCCCATGTGCCTAGCAGGTCATTAATAAAAGCTACAGTTGCACCTCCACTTAGAGATGCTTCCACACTGACTCAGCAGTTGCTGCGGCCATCGTACACTGTTATGGATCATTAGGAAGTCTCACCTGTCATAGGTCTAAAAGACTCTATTCCTCTTTGGGTTAGAGCTGTTTTTCTACCCTAACTTACCTTTCAAAAGTGGATTAAAAAAAAAAAAAAAACAGATATCCAGGGGAGAATGTTTTAATAAACAGTTCAGATTTCAGTAACTAATGGTTTCAATTTCAGTTCCTTTGTGACTTAAAAATCAAGTGTTTATTTAGAAATTGCCTTCAGCAAGAGTACAGTTTGGGATTTATTTCATGTCACAGATTAAATTATTGCTTGCTTACTTCCTTCAGTTGAAATGCATAATTAATATTTCACAGCAAGTTTAGATTAGTAGTTACATTTTCTTCTTTACTTAATTTTCAAAGTCACTTAAAACCATCTGAGCCCTAGTATTTTTACATAACAAACCATAAATCAAGTTAAATGTTGGAGTCAGGGAGTTCTAATGCTACATTTAAATCCAAAGCACTAGTAAAGCTACAGTTTATCTAGCTGTGTTATAGGCTCTCACTTAACATTAAATATCTTCAAAAGTTGTGCTTTTTTTTTTGATAGAATAGACACAACTCAAGAATCAGTAAGTACTGAAACAAATTAATGATAAAATTATAAAGAATATGAAAGCTCTATTTCTGTTTCTTTTATTACAACACGCTATAATTTAGGGCTTTACAGTGAAAATTTAAAACCATACTATCTTCAGAAAATCATTTTTCAAGCATAATCCTGAACATATATCCATTTTAAAGTTAAAAATAGCATGACAATATCTATTTAGAAACATTATAATGTTATAATGCTTCTATCTGAGACTAGGGAAAGCCCATGATTTTAAAACTATAAATCTATTGTGAACTCCTTATGGATCATTGCTGTGGGGAAAAAGAAAACAATCTAATATTGAAAAAGTCCTTTTCAGGATAATCTGTTTCATTGATATAATAATAAAGCAATAAATAATAATATAAAATTGCATTTAAGGAATTCCTGTTTTCTCTCTCTTTTTTGTTTCATCTAAAAGTTAAAAAAGTAAGAAAAAATAAGCAAAATAATAACATTCCAGAATTGATATCTGAGCCATAATTGGGTGGTGTGCTGGGCTTGCATTTTTAGAGGGAGTGTGGTAGGCGTTTGGCTACTTGCTTGTTTTTGAGTCCTGCAGGTGTGTTGACCCTTGACTCAACCGCTTAATTGCTCTGTTACTGCAGGCAACTTTTTTAACCTCCCTAAGCCTCAATTTCCTCCGTGTTGAATGGAAATAATACTGAGGTTAATAAGACCTACTTCTTATTATGTAAGAATTATCTTGGAGTAATGTGTGTAAGTAATAATAATGGTTTAGGATGAAATGAAAGGACCTATGTACAGCACCTTCCCTGGCTGTGGCTACGTGGCAGGCTTTTTTCTATGTTTGGTATGTACTATACAAAACACCTACTATTAAATGGTAAGCGAGTTGTTTCTCTTATTCAGAACTGCATCAGCATTTAGAATATTCATGATGCATAGAATATATTCGAAAAAGGGAGTATATGTTGTCCATGCTTAGATATGTTATAGAAACTTTTTTAAGATGTGCTTAATTGATGAATGTCCCAGTTTACTGCACTGAGTACCAACTAAGAGAAAATTTAAGAAAGACTTGCAGGTAGATTTGCCAGATTTAGCAAATAAAAATGTGGGATGTTTAGGCCCAATTTTAATGCCAGATAAATAATTTTTTATTACCATGATTATGTCCAACTAATGCATGATCCTATTATATGCCAAACATTATTTTTGCTTATGTAACATTTCAGTTTAGCCAGGTGTTCTGTATTTTATCTAATATATCTAGGACATATATCAAGAATGTGAAAACTCTTATTAAATAATAATGAAGATAATAACAAAAATAACAACTCACTTTCCACAGTTCTACTTCCCAACCCCCAGTGTTTTCAGGACAGCCAAAGAGGTCTTGTTTAAGTTTCTGGAAGGTGTCACATTTTCTTCCCCATGATAGAAAATTTGTAATTTCATCTATCTAGAAGAAAACAGCCTCTTATCACCACACATGTTACACTTAAGATTCTCAGCTCAGGCATCTCAGGCTCCCCCGTGTTCCTATTTCCTGTTCTGACAGTACACCCATGCTAATTATTATTCTCTCTTTCTCTCTCTCTCTTTTTTTTTTTTTTGGTGGTGCTGACGATTGAACTCAGGAACTCATGCATGGTAAGCAATTGCTCTACCAATGTGTCACATCCTCAGCAGTATGATTAGAGTCTTGTTTGTTTCATTTTGAAACGGCTTACTATGTTGCCCAGGCAATATAGGAACTCTTGGGCTTTAGGTGATTGTCCTGCTTTAGCCTTCTGAGTAGTTGAGATTATAGGTGCATGCAATGGTGTTTCACACTCTTATATTCCCTTAAACATTATTTTCTTTTCCTTTTAAAACACTTATTTTTCAATTACAAATTAATGTAATTGTATGATCAATAGCCTTCCTCTACCAGGTTGCAAACTCTATGACTTCTGACTCACAGTTTCAAACATAGCATTCAACATATGGGGTAATATATTTTTTAATTTTTAATTTTTAATATGAAACTGTATTTTACTTCAAATGAAGAATGCTCAGTGTTAAGATTAAAGGTGTAGTTCTAGTTTCCAGGCATTTCTAGAATCTAACTAATATTCACCTTCATCACAATCTCATTTAGTGTTTCTCAGATTCCTGGGATGGTGAATAGAAAAAGGAGACCTTAAGATTCCTGAGCTGAGAATCTAAGGATCATTTGTTTAAAGATGAGAGGATGGCTCCTTCTAGGTAAATTAAATCACAAATATGCAACCTAGGGGAAAATATATCTAGCATTTTCCAAAAGCTTAAACAAGAAATGTCTTTTCTTTATCTATTTTAAACTGGAACTAACACCACTTCATCTTAGTGTTGTTCTGAAGATTACATAGAATGTTTGCAAAGTACTTAATGTAGTTCCTGAATCTAGCAAATGCTCCAGAAAACCAAGCAAGAACAATAAAATACCAATAATAACTGAGCAGCAAATTCAAGAACAATCACAAATGAAAGCAATTCATTTCTGAATTTGTTACTCATGGAAGACAAGAGTCAAACTTTAGTTAGGTCTTGAAAGATAGCTGAGAGTTTTGAAAACTTTGGTGGACAGGTGGTGGTGTTATTTCAAGCAATGTCCTATGAATGTGAATGTACACCTGAGTTTTCAAAGTTTTTATGATTTTGTAACTCAAAATATGGTCCATTTATATCATGCAGGATCTGGTTAGAAATTGAAAAGCTTGGGGATGGTTCTCAAACTCCTATATCAAAATCTTGACTTTAACAAGATCCGTAGATACTTTGTTTTTACATTAAAGTTTGACACAGTTCTCTGTATACAGTGGTTACAGAGTGATTGCCAGACCAGCAGCATCAATATCACTTGATAATTTATAAGAAATGCAAATATATAATCTATTGCAGAACTACTGAATCAGAAACTATGGGATCTGGCCCAGAAATCTGTATTTTAACAATCACCTCCAGGTGACATTGATGCACACTGAAAATCGAAGAACTGCCTCCAAATAAGGAATCATCTGCATATTTCCTCAGTGGTAATGCCAGGGTTTTTTTGAAGCCTGTTTTTAAAGTGTTTTTAAAGTGAAGTCAAGTTTAAGAATCATTACTGAGAGATTTTATTTTCTGCCAAAATATATTAAATATTCCATTAACCTTCCACAGATTTGTCTTGGGGCAATAGTAGAGAATTTTTTAGATAGCAACAGCAAGTAGACAATCATCACATATCGATTGAGTAGATATTATGCATCCTGTATAGTAATAGCTGTAAGAGCCATGTCACCATACCATTTGCTGGAAGGAGGCATTTCAAATATTTAGGATTTTATACATATTTAGCATTCATGTTGCATGATTAGTTGCTATGTTTGAGTGAGAAATTCTATCATACTTGTATTTGAGAGACTTGTTTTGACCTGTGGTGTAATTGATTCCTTTCAAAAGCTATGCATTTTATAAATGAGTCCTGCTGAGTTTAAAGAAAAAGGCAGGTGGTATCACACTTGCCTGAGGTAATTTCTACCTTAGATATACTTTCACTCAGTGTTTTAAGGATATAAAAACAAAAGCATCAAACACTGACCCCTTATTCTTTTTTTAATTGAAAATAAATAAGTTTCCAATGCTGCCTTCCAGTTTGGCTAGGTTGCCTGATGACATTCAGTTTTCTGACTTTAGCGTATAACATCATAGAAACATGTAGATGTCCTTGATATTAGCACAAGTTAGCAGTATCCATATGAAAAGCAAAGGAGATACAGTCTGTATTCACATCTGCATATATTCTCCTTTTTTCTGGCATCTCAGAAAGCAAGAAGAAATGACTAACACCTTTCTGATAATGGAAAAAGCAATGCAAGCTATGATTAACATGACAGAAAACTTACTATGAAGACAACCCCCACATTAAGGATCAGAGACTTTATAAGGGAGTTTTCTTCTCCCTTTAGTCCTTCCCTTGGTTTGAGCTATTTCCATGTGTGATAGACAGCTGGAGTATAAAATGTTTTCAGGAACTCTGCTTGGTATAGACTGAAGTCATAAAACCAATATGAATCCTGCTGTGAGTGAATTGGTCCTCTGCAGAGAGAGACCTCTTACTTTTGTGTCTCCCCTTTCACTGGATTTCTGCTTGTGTTTGTTTAAAGTTTCTGCCACCTCTGCGGTTGTGTGTATGTGTCACTGAGTCAACTGCAGGCATGATGAAAGTTAGTGCTGTCCTAGTGCTTAAGTGAAGACACGTGTTCTTACAAGTAGGACTAAGATTTATAGCCACAAAATAGACATGCTTGAAAGCTCTGATGATGCAAAAACCACAAAAAGTTCAGTTTGCATACATTCAATTCAAATCCATTAACTTTTATTGAACATTCACTAGAAACAAATACTAGATTAGGTTTATTTAGTTTTCTGCCCTCCATGTCAGATTCAAAGTCAGACAAGAACTTGTTCCAATAATTGATCCGATTGCTAGTATAAAGCAGAAGGCTTGATATCAAAATCCTGACTCTGGAAGAATGATACGGTTGAACAGGATAAGCTCATTCAAGTAGACATAAAAGTGAGCCCAGTACAAAACCAGAGGCCTGAGCATGAGAGGATGGGCAGATGACTGGGCTGGACTATATGTCAAAAACTAGCCTTAGAAGCTGAAATTTTTATGCATCTCATGAAGTATGACCTTGCTCATGCTGTGCACCTGACTGATTGCCAACTCCTAACCCCTAACATCAAATTTCTGAAAGCATCAACTAGGGTCCTCTTCTTACATAGGAGTGATGCTCTTCTGCTTTGGGTAACAGCCCCCAAAATAATAAGCAAAAACACATCACTCAGCACCCTAAGACACCTGGGAGCTGATGGTAGATCAGTATGTGATTATCCAAGGACAGTGCATTATGGAACTTATCCAAAAGGCAAATGCCCCATTTCGTATAAGCATTAGTAATAACCCCAGAAATAATTATATTTATGTATTTTAGGTGAGCATATTATTAGATATTATTAAATATATCATAGAAAACATTAGTATACAGTTATCCGAGTTATCAGAAAACATTTTGTGAGGTAGTATTAGTGGGAAGTTGACAAAATTTTGATATTTGTAAGAACAGAAAATGATATTTTATTTACATTTGTGACTTTAGGGACAAACAGTATCTATAGGAGGGAAATGAAGCTTTTGATTTCTTCTTGTCAGCCTCTTTTTATAACCTCTTCTCTCCCCCTTGTAAAGAGGGAGATTTAATCTGAATATGGTTCTGGTCTTCCTTGTGTTATAGAGGTGGGGAAGGAGTGGGATCGGTCACTGTATGGAAAGCCCCTGTCGTTGGCCATGACTGGTCTCTGCTCTCTTCCTTGATGTGTTGAGCAAGTCCTGGGCTGATGGGACCACACTGCTCCTTCTAGGGCTTCTCTTCTGCTCTTTTGTTCCCGTGCTTCTTGGTAGCTCCACTGGATTTCTTCTGGTGGTGTTGTCAACTCCAGAGTGGTGTCACTTTCCCAGTTTTATCTACAACTGCTTCAAGTATAAACTTTTAAATGTGGAATTCTGGGTCAAAAACATGACTAGCTAATCTTGTGAAAAACTGACAATTCCTCCTCTATAAAGCTACTCTAATTTCTAATTCTATCTACCAGACTGTCTATTTTCCTACATCTTCACCAACAAATGTTTGTTAAGCTTCTGAAAGTTTGCCATATGAAAGGCTACTTGTCTCTCAAAGTAGTCTTAGTTTGTTTCTCTATTTTTGTTTAAGAATCTGTGTATATATTTAAGGGTCACTTGTAAGTCATTCTTTGTAAGCCCTTGTTAATTTTTTTCCTTTAATAATATTTTTTCTGTTTATTTTTTAATATGTAGACTTCAAAATAAACTTAATTCCATAAAATAATAACAATGTTCCTGTTTTTTTGTAAGAATCAAATTATCTTAAATAAATTGACAATTTTCATTTTTATCGATCTATCTATCATCTATCTATCTATCTATCTATCTATCTATCTATCTATCTATCTATTTTGTGGTACGGAGGATTGAACCCAGGGCCCCACTTGCTAGGAAAGCACTGAGGTACATTCCCAGTCTTTTTCCTTTTCTTTTCTTTTTTGAGACAGGCTCTCGATAAGTTGCCCAGGCTATTCTCAAACTTATGATTCCTCCAGCCTCAACCTCCTAGATATCTGAGATTATAGGCCTGAACCACTTCACTCAAAAAACTGCATCATTATTAAGGCATTGAATAAACACACAAAGTGAAAATATTTTTAAAGATTTTTTACCTCACTAACCTCAATATTTCATTGTATCTGTGCATTTTCTGGGGCATAATTATGCATTTCAATTTTGTTAAATTCTTGCCTTTAACTGTGTATATAGATAGAGCCATTTCCCCCCACATGTATTTTTATGTAATGAGGAATTGAGGTGATTCTCCATATAATTTAACAATGATGCTGATTATAAAAATGACAAATATACTAAACACAGTGAATAAAGTGCTGAGTTCCTTTTAATATATAAAATGAATGGGCTTTATTGTTTGCTCTTTTACTGCCTTGATGCTACTGAAAAGAACACATCGTGTAGAGAAATGTGTAAGGAGCTTAGTTACTAGGGAAAAATACGTCAAGTTCATTAATATGTGGAAAACTAAGGCACAAATACATTTATGTATATTTCTTACTTAAAAACTGTAGATTTTTTTGACATTTTTGCATTTCTGAAATTGGAATGGTAAATTGGTTTCAAAAGAAACAACATTCTCAAGATAGATGAATAAGTTATAATGTAGTTTTTAATAGCTATGCTTGTGAAAATTAAGCCAATACTTTGATTTTACCTTGACATTGCATCGCCTGGATAACCCAAGTTGGTCCAGACTGAGTGTGCATTATGAAAACAGTGCTGTTCTGCTGTTATGAATAATTGCAGAACACTGAAAGAAAACAGGCCTCAGAGTGGGTAAAAGGCTTATTTCCCAATTGTAATTATAATTCTCCAGAAAATCATAATTATACTTCTTTACAGAGATTATCATCCTTACATGGAAAAATTATGCCCTTTGAGTTATTTCTTTTTTTAAAAGATCATACATTCAGTGTGATCTAGGATTCAAGAAAATATGCTACATTAATTCACAAAAATATTTACAGAGCATTTTTTAAATGTCAGACTTTGACAGAACTACCATTTCAACAGGCTGTGTCAATACATGCAGTGAGAAGTCAGAATATGATAAAATTGAAATGTGTAATTATACCCAAGGAAAAGAAAATATACAGACACAATGAAATATCCAGGTAGGTGAGGCAAAGAAGTTTTTAAAACCATTCAATTTATATGTTCATGAATCTTTAAACATTAACCATGTTCACAAAAGATAATCAAGAAAACAATGTAATTCTAAAACTACTGTGAATTTAAAAATAACCTGAAGTAGAACTTTCTTCTTCTCCAATGTTAACTCTTAGCAGTAGGTTGGATTTATTGCCATGTGACATGCTGGGAGTAAAGGGCTTTTTTTTTTTTTTTTTTTTTTTGAGGAGGAATTAGAGGTAGTGACAGAACCTTCGACAAAAACCAGGACAGGGACGGCAGTTCCGGAGAGAAGTTAATGAGAAAGCATCCTGTGCTGGGCTTTCAGAACTAAAGATGATTGGTAGAAGGAAATGGGACAGAGGTCCAGTTTTGATAACACTGATTGAAAATCATAGCAGTGTCAGATGCAGAGCCAGTTATTTCCGAAATTCCATCTAAAATATAATAGGAACTGGGCTCAAGCACCAAAGAGTGCACCTTAGAGGATAAAAGAACTCTCTGAATTACCCAGCCAGTATGGAGAACCTAACAGCACAGAAGGTCTGAGTAGAAATAGGGCAAGCTGATTTGCTGCCTGTCAGGATTTGGGTTGGGGTGAGGTGGGGGTGCTGTTTTTGGACCATGTCTCAGGGGCCAGGCACTCAGACTTAGTCCTAGAGCAGTAAAGATTATTTCAAATTCCTGTTGCTAAATATAATTCCTAGTGTCTTTCAGTGAAATTGAGATAAAAGATGTGTTATAAGATAGAGGGAGAAAGAGGAAACAAAGGATAAATCTGATAAATGTGGGTGGCATTGGAGCAAATACACATGGGATTAAAATAATATACTATTTATCAAGAAGTAGTAATATTTCATATAGCAGAACTAGTGTTTTTAGTTATATCTTAATTTGCATATTCTAAAGTGCTCCAGGTTGTAAACACTGTATAATAATTATATGGAGAAGATGGATGAAAGAAAATATCACACCATTTGGCATTTTTATTTCACAGGATTTATGTTGTAGAAAATTGAGCATATTTAAGGATATTTGGAGGGCAGATCTAGTTCTCTACATGTGTTGATATTGAAGAATACCTTAATCACATTCGATATTATATTTTTAGAACATTTTTGTATAAGAATACTTTTCAAAAACTGTTCAAAAATGTCTTTCATTTTCATCAGGAAAAACAGACATCTGTTCTTTCTGGACCTTTCTGCTACTGGGGTGTAAAAGAAAAAAAAAATTCTACATAAAGTTCAGTTATTATACTTTACAGTTCACTAAATTAAAAAAAAAAGATTCTGACCATCTGTCACCAGATATTTTTAAATTAGGAAGCCATGTTCTTTTTTAATACTATAGTGGTACTGATACTGATGAAAATTCTATCCATTTGTTAAGGAATAAAATTAAATATTCTAAAAAGATGATTATTATTTCAAGTAGTTTCTGAAGAAACATTATTTGTTCTCATTTTTGTTTATAATTTCAAAACATAAGTTTGATGTACTTTGAATCAATTTATTAAGAGTTTTTATTACAGCAGGGAGATCTTCCTATAGTTTAAACACATGTTAAAAATAAAAAAAGCCTGTGTGATTTGGAGTCCAGCACAAGGGATGATGTTATTAATTTTTATTAATTATTTGTGGATTACATTAATTCAAAAAATAAGAAAATCCCAACATTGTATGGCTTATATTCTTTGTGTATTAGTCAGATTTGGGTCACTATAATGAAATACTTGAGCCAGGTAACTTTTTAAAGATAAAAGGTTTATTTAGATCACAACATGGAGGTTCACCATAGCACCTACATGAGTTCAGTTCTGGTGATGGTCCTCTTCACTGGAGTCATATTGTGGGACAGGTATATGTGTGTGTGTGTGTGTGTGTGTGTGTGTGTGTGTAAAAGCTTACATCACCAAACAAGAAGTCAATGAGAGAAAACAGGTCCCACAATCCTAATACAGTTGAATAGTAATCCCCCAATGATCCAAAGAACCATCATCAGGACCCACTTCTCAAAGGTCTCATTACCTAAAAATAAGAACAACATGGACACTCTCAATCACAATAGATCCTTGGGGG
>JAJEJO010003305.1:34397-187532 GCA_020662805.1 Glaucomys volans | reverse complement strand
GTTTGCTTTCTCCCACTCCTGTTCCACTGCTGTTTGTGGCTTCTTGGTTTCTTGTATGATTCCCATAACACCCCTTCATTTACCATTTAGTTGATCTTTATCAGGGTATTAAATCACTGATCGGGATAAGACTATTACAACCCAATCATTTCTCCTCTGAAGTTTTTTACACTGTCTCACACATGAACTTTTGGGGGACACCTCACATGCAAACCATAACAATGATGTGGAATTACACTGGTCATGTGCACATAGCCTAAAAACACCTGATTCCATCCACTGTCCTTCCCACCCTCACACCCCTCCCCTTCCTCCTTGCCCTTCACACCCTTCTGTCTAATCCAAAGTAACTCTATTCTTCCCCAGGCACTCCCTATTGTTAATTCTCATCTGCATATCAGAGCAAACATTTGCTTCTTTGAGAGTAGCTTATTTCATTTAGCATGATACTTTCCCACTCCATCCATTAAACTGTAAATGCAATAATTTTATTCTGAGTAATATTCCATTGTGTATATGTACCACATTTTCTTTATCCATTCATCTGTTGAAGGACACCTAGGCTGGTTCCACAGTTTAGGTATTGTGAATTGAACTGCTATAAACATTGATGTGGCTGCCTCACTGTCATATGCTGATTTTAAGTCCTTTGTGTATAAACCGAGGAGTGGGATAGCTGGGTCAAATGGTGGTTCCATTCCAAGTTTTCTGAGTAATCTCTATACAGCTTTCCAGAGTGGTTGGACCAACTTGCAGTCCCACCAGCAATGTATGAGTACACCTTTTCCCCCACATCTTCACCAACATATACTGTTGCTTGATAATTGCCATTCTTGGTAATTGCCATTCTGACTGGAATGAGATGAAATCTCAGTGTAGTTTGGATTTGCATTCAGAGAACCATATTGCAAAGTCTTAATTTTATTTGAATCCTACCCATATGATTCAAAATTTAAATTTGACTTTGAAATAGCACATTATTCAATTACCATATTTTATAATAGAAATTCATAAATACTTCCTATGTGTTACTGTTTATAAAGTGTGAGCATTCACAGTTTTTGTAGTGTTAGTTTAGCATCTTAGCTGCTTTTACTTACCCAATTACCTCCTCGTGTTTCTGTGGAAATATTAACAGTGTTAAATCGTGCATAAAAGTAAAATATGTGTGTTAAATTCAAAATCATTTTAGAGTGCTTTTCACAATTTCTAGCGCACTTTAATGAATGTTTAAAATTAATGTAAAAGCAAGAAAGGATAGATACTAATGTCATTTGATTAATGGTCATTGGACAAAGTAAGAGAAGAGCAGTTTTATTTAAATAAAACACAAAATTTAACTGTGAAAAAATAAACAAGTGATCTGGAGGAGTTAGACATTAGAAGTTAGAAGTTCAGTAAAAAGTTCTGTTGTATGGAATAAGGTTTTAGGGAAGGCAATACATTAAGGAAAAACCTTATGGAAATGGGAACATTTAAGTTTGACCTTAAGTGTGGTAAGAAAAAGAAAAATTCCTTCACTATTAATATATGATCAGCTTGGATAGCAGAAGATTATTAATACTTAAGATGAATACATAAAGATTTATTTTCTGCATTAAAAAAAAAAATTCAATGCAGTTCAACTATTCAATTAATTGAACACAATTAGCATATTCTACACTTTTTCCTGTGAAAACCACTGTGTTGAAATTCAAATACCTGAATGTATCCAAACAAATAATTATAACAATATCAGAACACCTATTTATTTTTTGAAAAATATGTGTCAATGAACCAGTAAAATGATCACCAATTGCTATAGTTAGGATCTGTGTCTGAAATATCAAAGACCCATGTGCTAAATAAAGGCTAAGTCCTCAGTTTGGCACTACAAGGAGGTGGTAGGAACTTCAAGGGGACTAAGTGAGAGATCTCCCAGTGACTGTTGGCATGTGTTTGAGGGGAATACCAAAACGCCAGTCCCTTCTTCTCTCGGTTTCTCTTTCATTCCTGGCCATGAGTTGAATGACTTTGCTCTGCCATGTGCTTCTACTATGATGTGCCACTTTGAGACCAGATTAATGGGGGCAATCAATCATGGCCTGAAACTTACCAAGCCAAAACAAAACTTTTTCCTTTATAAGTTGATTTATCTTAAATATTTGTTAGAGTTATGGAAACTGACTAATACACCCATCTATTCTCTAGATGGACACATATTTAAATTCATTTCTAAAAGGAACAATTAAAATTTGAAAGACGGTAGATTAGAAGTAGGCAGCAGAGCCCAGCACCTCCACAGTTCTGAATTTAAGCAGGAAGAGAATAACTACTCAGTGAGGTGGGTGACAGAGGTAATTCGCTAAGGCTTAATACTAGATAGACTGCCAGAAACTTAGAGAGATTCAGATTCTAGTTACTGAAAAAGAATGCAAAACATGAGTCCATCAGACCTGAACATGTACCTGCTGTGTCAGAGAGGGCTGGGATAGGGCAACAAAAGAGAAAGAGAGGCAAAAGTGACACGATTGCCTCAGGAACATTGGTAGAAAAAAAAGTCAAGCTAAACTTAGCTGAGGCAGTCTCTGCATAGTGGGTGGGAGAAAGGACAGTGTTCTGCTTTTCTCAATTCATTAAAAAGAACTGAGGTAGACAACCATTTGTGTAGCTCATGCCTCAGCATGCAGCTCTGGAAAGATGAAATATCTATAGTTTCAATATTCCTGGAAATAGTAGTAAATATTGTCAAGAAGAAGAAGGCACTTGAATTAGCTGTCTAAATAATGTATACAGGGAGATGAGTGCAAGCCGAAAGAGTACAGTGGACAGAGCTCATGTCACTGTCCAGGTGTTCAGTGCCTCTATCACACAAGGAAAATTACTTGGGCACACACATACCCATCACAGCCTGCACAATCTACACTACATTAGCAGAAGGCTCCCAATTGCTAATGGTTCCCATTGAGGAGCTCCAGAACCTCCTGGGTCATGCTGGAAAAGGGCAGGGCAAATTCACTGTGATAGTTCCATGCATTGTCTCTCTCCAAAGAGGACAAAAATCTGCTGCTTTCAGAAAGCAATACTCGAGAATCATTCCATCTGAGCTACAAGAGAATGCATTGCTACAGGATCTGCCATAGAGTTGTCAGAGCTGCCTGTTTGTGCAAGAAGTGAGTGAGGAAAAGTCAATGTGGATAGGCAACAGAGCCTGAGGAATTTTAATCATTCTCATATTAGTTTTTATTTCATTGATATTATCTTCTGTGTTGGTTGGTTTGGTTCCCTCTATTATTCTATATTGCATAATTTAATTCAATTTTATTTATTTTTAATGTGTTTACTGTATTTGTTCTACATTTTTTCTTCTTTTTCATCTTTGTACTCTTTCCTATTTTTTCTTTCTTTTCTCCCTTTTTCTTATGTATGTCTCCCCATGTTTTTTGCTCCTTTTTCCCCATTCTTGTCATGCTCTACATAGTGTAATATTCATTTTACTTATTAATACCTAAATTTTGTCCTATTCTAGAATATCACTTCCCTTTTCCATTTCTGGATTACTGGAGTTGTAGAGAACATTTTTAATAACTTCTGATATTTTGTTAGTATATGCTTTGCTCTCAAGCATTTGCATGACTGGTTTTATTTCCACTCAAAACTGTTATGGAGGTTGGTCATAGGACTTTCAACAAAATGAGTTTGTGCATTGATGCTCTTTTGTACCTCCCACCCTGAGGCACATAACAAAGAGGAAACAGTTTATTAAACAACCTCCATGTAATAGTAGAAGAAATATTTATCCCAGCAGATGGGCAAATCTCAACATGAAAACACAAGAAACATAAGAAAATACAGTAATAAGACACATACGAATGTTCATAACAGTCCCATAACTGAACCCATAGATATCAAAGTGAAGGGAAAATACCAAGAATTGTAAAAAAGATGGTTAAAATTATCAATGAATTAAAGACCTAAGAAATGAATTAATGAAAAATATAGGACATGAATAAGAATTTCAAAACAGATAGAAAGTCTGAGACAGAAAACAGAAATCAAAGTCTGAGACAGAAAACAGAAATCTTACAAAAGAAAAATTAAGTAATCAAATGTATAAAATCAGTTATGGGAGTCACCATAAAGATAAAGTAGAATTAATACCAGGACTCAAAGAAAAGATGAACTTAAACTTTCTTAGAGAAATAAAGAAAAGATAAGAAACTGCAATTATAATATGCAAGACATCTGAGGCAATATGAGGCCAGACATGAGACTCCTAGGTCTTACAGGAGAAGAGATATAATCTAATGGCATAGAAAACTTATTCACTGAAACAATAGCAGAGTGTTTTCCTAACCTTGGGAAAGAGATGGACATGCAGGTACTTAAGGCATTTAGAACTCCAAATAGACATGACTAGAAAAACTAATCTCTTTATGACATATTATAGTTATAATACCAAAAACTCAGAATAATTTTAAAACATATTATAGAGAAATGCCTGAATAAGAACAAATTGCTTAGCAGAAACTCTAAAGACCAAGAGGGCATGGAATGACTTATTTCAAGCCCTGAAAGGAAATAACTGCACACATGGATTGCTATATTCAGCAAAGCTCTACTTCAGAATACAAAGAAGAAACAATACCTTCCGAGATAAGCATACACTAAAGAAATTGATGACTACTAAGTCAGCAATGAAAAAGATACCTAAGTAAATTCAACATGGAGAAGAGGAAGACTAAAATAACAAAGATAGAATGGAAAGAAATAAGCCTCATTAGAAGAACAGATAAGTAAATGAGAATGAGCAATGATTCAAATATTAGAAACCAAACATAATTATAGGAAGTAATATATACTCTTCTATATTAACACTGAACATAAATGGTCTCTCAATTTAAGGATAGACTGGCAGATTATATTAATAAACAAGACCACTATGTGGTGTTTACAAGAAACACACCTCAAAGACATTCACAGATAAAGTGAAAGGATGGAAAATTATAGTGTAGGTAAATGGAATCTGCAAGCAAGCAGGAGTAGCTGTTCTCACATCTGATGAAGCTAACTTCAATTCAAAATTATTCAGAAGAGACAAAAGAGTCAATGCATAATAGGTAAAGGGAACAATCCACCAAAAAGATATAGCAATTGTAAATATTTATGCCCTGAACTTTGGGCTACTCAGTTTCATGAAACAAATATTGCTTCATATAAAGGGATAGATAGGCCCAAACAAAATAATAGGGGACTTTAATATACTACTCTCACAAAACAGGTCATCAAGACAGAAAATCAGAACAAAGACATAACAGATTTAAACTATACTATAGATCAAATGGACTGAACAGACATCTACAACATATTTCATCCAATAGCAACTGAGTACATTTCTTTTCAACTGAGTTCATTTCATAGAAATGATCATATCTTATCATCATAAGATATCATCATGTATTTGCAAAGACATGCCTTGTGATCCATATCTTAAGCCACAAGGCATGTCTTTGCAAATACAAAATTTGACATAAATTCTTGCATCTTTTCAGATTACAACATAATGAAATTAGAAATAAACAGAAAGAAAACTACAGAAACCAATATATGGAGTTGGAACAATACACTTTTAAATAATGACTGGGAAGAATTTTAAAATTCTTATAATCAATTGAAAGTGAAAACAAAGCATACCAGAATTATTTTGATGAAGCAAAGGTTGCTCTAAGAGGGAAATTTATAGTGATTAAAAACTCAGAAATGTCTCAAATATAATTCTACTGTATCTCAAGGTCTTGGAAAAACAATAGAAAACCAATCTCCAAACCAGTGGAAGAAAAGAATGAAGATTAGAGCTGAAATTAATGAAATAGAGAATAAAAACATAATATACAGAATCAATGAAATAAAGATTTGATTTTTTGAAAAGAGAAATTAGACTAATAAATCCTCATCCAAACTAACCAAAAGAAAGAGTGAAGAAACTAAAAGTAATAAAATTAGAAATGAATGGGTATATCCTACAGAAATCACTGAAACAGGATTGTTAGGTATTATTTTTCAAAACTTATATTCCAATAAATTAGAAAGTGTGGAAAGAGGACAAATTTCTAGACAATATTACCCACCAAAATTGAACTAAAAGGAAATAGATAACATAAATAGACCAATAATAACCAATGAGATTGAAGCAGTAACAAAAATCCTCCAAAGAAAAGCAAAGCCCAGGGTAAAGATGAACTCACATCACATCTGAATTTTACTAAGTTTTAAGAATTACCACCAATTCTTCCCATTTATTCCACAAAATAGAAGGTAATATATGCTTCAAAACTCATTCTATGCAACCAATATCATACTGATAACAAAACTATATAAGGACACATTGAGAAAAGAATATTATAAACCATTATCATTGATGAATATAGAGAAATAACCCTTAATAAAACACTTGTAAGCTCAATTCAACATAGATCAAGAAGATCATAGGACATGATCATATTTATTTCATTCCAGGAAATAAAAGTGTGGTTCAAAATATTTAATCTGTAAATACAGTGCACTACATAACTAGAACCAAGGATGATAAATATCTTTTGACAAATGTTAATACTCCTTCATAATAATAACCCTAAAGAAACTAGGAAGAAAAGGAATTTATTCCAACAAAATAAAGGATATAAAGGACAAACTCAAAGTCAACTTCATACTGAATAGAGAAAATCTAAAGGCATTTCCTCTAAAATCAGAAATAAGACAAAGATGATTACTCTCACCACTCTTATCCAATATTGTATTTAAAATTTTAGCCAGAACACTAGGCAAGAGAAAGAAATAAAAGGGTACAAATAGGAAAAGAATAAGTCAAATTATGTCTATTTAAAGATGATATGATCCTGTATCTAGAAGACCATAAAAGTTCCACATAAAGACTTCTGAATGTCATAAGCAAATTCAGTTAAATAGCAGGATCTAAAATCAACATTCAAATGCCAATAGCTTTACGATAGAACAATAAAGACCCTACTGAGGAAAATATCAGGAAGATAATTCCATTCTCCATAGCTTCAAAGAATTTAAATACTTAGTGTTAGGCATACACAGGGAGGTTAGAGATGCCTACAAAGCAAATTAAATAATGTTTAATAGCAAATGTTTAAAGCAAATTAAATAAGAAATTGAAGAAGACACTGGAAGATGGAAAGACCTCCTGTGATAATAGATAGGGAGAAATGAAAATGATACTGTTAAAATGGCCACATTACCAAAATGATATACAAATTTGTTGTGGTTTAGATATTAGTTAACAGGGATTAGCTGAATGATTACAATAGGTAGGTGGGGTGTGGCTGGAAGAAGGAGGTGGGGGGAGGGGCTGTAGAGTTTATATGTGGTCCATGAGGGGAACTTCACCCGTCTCTGATTTTTAGAGCCATATCCTGAACTGCTTTCTTCTGCCATGATGTTCTGCCTCACCATGAGGCAAGAAATGGAGCCAGCTATCTATGTACTGAGACTTCTGAACCATGAACCCCCAAATGAATTTTTGCTTGTTTAACCTCATTCCTGTCAGGTCTTGATCACAGCAGCAAAAATGTTAACTAAAATAACTCCATGTAATCCTCATCAAAATACCAGTGGAATTTTTCACAGAACTAGAAAAAAATCCTAAAATTCATATGAAAGAACAAAAGACTAAGAGTAGCTAAATGCAATCTTGAGTAAAAGAATAAAGCTGGCAGTATCAAAATACTCAATTTCAAATTGTACTACAGAGCTATAGTCACAGAAACAGCATGGTATTGCCATAAGAACAGATGCATAGTCCCAGGGAATAGGATAGGACTAACAGAGACAAACTAACACAGTTACAAGCACTTGCTTCTTGATAGAAGTGCCAAAAACGTATTCCAGGGATAAGACAACTTCTTTAATAAATGGTAATGGGGAAATTGGGCATCCAGAAGTAAAAGAATTAATTAGATTCTTATCTCCTATTCTTTACAAAAGTTAACTCAAAATGAGTCAAAGATCTACATATAAGACCAGAAACTGCAATTGTTAGAAAAAACATATGGGAAACATATTAACATACAGGCACAGGCAAAAACTTCCTGAATAAGATTCCTGTAGCCTAGGAAAAAAAGTGAGAAAAAGCAATTAATGGAATGGTATTCAATTAAAAAGCTTCTTCACAGAAAAGGAAACCACAGCATGAAGTGTCAGCCTACAGAGTAAGAGAAAATCTTTGCCAGTTGCTCTTCTGAGAGAGAATTCTTATACATAATGTATAAAGAACTCAAAAATCTCAAAAGAAAAAAAAACAACCCATTCAATAAATGAGCAAATGAACTGAAGAGACACTTCTTAAATGTGTAACTGGCCAACAGTTATATGAAAAAAGCGTTCCCCATCTTCAGCCATCAGGGAATGTGAATCAAAATTACACTGAAATTTCCATCTCACTCTAGTCATAAGATCACAAATAACAATAAATGCTGGTGAGTATGTGGAGTTAAAGGAACTCTTATATACTGTTGGTGGAAATGTAAATTAGTATAGTCACTATGGGATCAGTTCAGTGTTTCCTTATAAAACTAAAAATAGAACTGACATATGATCCAGTTCTACCACTGCTTGATATTTACCCAAAAGAATTAAAGTCAGGCCGGGCACGGTTGCACACGCCTGCAATACCAGAGGCTCCAGAGACTGAGGCAGGAGGATCAAAAGTTCAAACCCAGCCTCAGCAAAAGCGAGGTGAAAATGAACTTAGAGAGATCCTGTCTCTTAATAAAACCCTCCCTACCCCCAAAAGAAAAGAATCAAAGTCAGCATATTTTAGTGATACATGCATACCTATATTATTGAAGCATGAATCACAATAGCCAAGTTATGGACTCATCCTAGGTGTCCACTGATAGATGGAAGAATAAAGAAAATATATATGCACAATTAAATTTTATTCCACCATAAAGAAAAATGAAGTTATATCTTTTGCTGGAAAATGGATGAAACTGGAGAGCATCATGCTGGTCAAAAAAAGGCAAAATCAGAAAAGCAAGTATCTCATGTTTCCTCTCATATGTGGAAGCTAGAGGAAGGGAAAAAGTGATTTAAAAAGGAGACTACTGGTATAGAGGAAGGGGCAAGGGGTGCTGGTAGGTAAGGTAAGAGGCAGCAATGAAGAATGAATTTAATTAAAGTATGTTGTAAGTACACGTGAATATGCCATAACAAAACTCACAATTCTGTATAATTAGTATGCTTCAATAAAACAGTCCCAAAATTATATATTTATTGAAACTTCTTTAAATTTTCATATTATTTGCTTTTAGACTTTACTTGTCCATTTGTGCTATTTATTTCTCCATTCAGCATTTAACATGGATTCATTAAACATCTGTTGTTATGTAGAAACCATAGGAGACACTGAGAATACATTTTGTAATCTACACATGATCTAAAAGAAGACATAAACACATAAAATGACTAATGAGAGCTACCCACCCATAGTTTTAGGCATGTGATCAAAAACAGCTTCTTACAAGAACAGACTTGCAGGTGGAAGCATGTGTAAGAACACACTTAGTGGACTGAGGTACCTGTCCATTACTTTGCCATCTTAAAAAACTTCTAAATGTGAGCAATACCTCGGTCTATAATTTGTGTCTATTGAATCCTTGAGCATAATTTTCCTGTTTATACCACATGATTCCATTACTCTGGACATAAATGGTTAGACTAGAAAGGGATAGCTATACCAAAATGAGTCATCTATCAACCAGGCCACAGTCCAAATAGACAGTCTGCTGGATTATACTTTGCCAAACAATCAGAATGTGTCCCTGGAGTATTTAATTAATCCATTCACTCATTCATTTTTACTTTCAACAAGCAATAGTTTAGCATATGTGCTAATTGCTGGCATATGGAGATGAGTATGACAGACGGATATGGACTTTGCCTTTCAGGATAGAACAATCACATCAGCTGACTCAGATAAAGAAGTAGCAACATCGAAAATGCATTCCAGTAAATTCAAGGCTAAGAAGGAAAAATCAGGCAATATAGTGGACATTGAATTTCAGAAATCTTTCTTGGACCCAGGAAGAAGAAAATGTGCTATATTCCAAGGAAAGGTCATTCATCTTTGCATGTCAATAGGGTTGTGGAGGGGGAGTTAAGACGTAATTCTGAAGACAGAAGTGCTAGTTGATGGGCATTGAATGGTGTTATTGAGTTTGAGCAATCAACTAGAGGGTAACAGGGACCAGTTAAGCATTTTCAGAAAGGAAGTCATAGAATCATATTTTCCTTTCTAAAGTAGTATTTGGGTTCCAGCTCAGGATATAAATTGAAAGGGTATCATAAAGAGCAATTTTTCACTAATCTTGGGAAGTAGTGGTGGACTAAAGTATTTTGTAAAATAATAATAATAATTTCAATGATATTTAGGAAATAGAACAAATGATAATTGATTAGATGTGGGTTAAGGATTACAAGAAAAAACTAAAGATCATGACTAGCTTTCAAAATTGGGAAATTCAGTAGACAGAATTACAGAAGATGACATAGAAATGGAAAAAGATGTTCAGTTCTGGACTTAATGTATTTGATGTGTTTAAGGATTGCTAAATGAAGCTCTTTTATAGAGAGCTGGAAATAAAGTTGAGGAACTCTTTACAGAGCTCAGGTCTCACAAATTTTTTTGTGTGTGCGTTTGTTTAAGTCAACAGGATATAGTTAATTAAACATGTGGCTCTGGATGAAATCATGCCAGAAAAACATTTTTTTTTTTAAGTTGCAAAGTTAGAATCAGGCATAGAACAACGACCTGGAGGTCACAAAAATATGAACAGGGTGAAAAAAGCTAGTATGTACAAAGAAGAAGCAAAAATTGGAGGATAACCCAGGGTGGGGATTATGTTGTCCTAGAAATCAAGAGAAGGAGAAGAAATGAGCAAATCCAAATACACGAACTGCTGCTAAGAGGTCAAATAATTAGAGGATTCTGTTGGATTTAGTGTTAAAGAACCTTACCTGGGAGCTATTTCACATTCAGTGGTGTTGTGGATGTAATTGTGTTTGAAAGTTAGATAAGGAATATAATGTAAGGCAGTGAAGTATATATCTATTTTCCTGAGATGTTTTGCTTTGAAAGATTTTTCAAAGCACTATAAAGGTATAGTTAGGTGTAGGAAACACACCTATTCTTTATTGAGTAGTCTAAATTGAGTAGTCTTAATTAGGCTTTAGTGCTATAAGCAGAGGATTTTGGAGAGAGAGAAATTGAAGATATAAAGGAAGAGACTAATTTTAAATTGGAAAAGGGACAGTTCTTACATGTAAGTACAGAAAAGGGAGGAGCAGTGTGGTGGACTTCTGTATTTTTCTGTGGAGTGGGCTATGAGGCCAAATGCTGAAACGATGGAGGACAATGGTCAGAACTTCAGTTTTCAGTTCCAAAAAGAAGTAAAGTGTGAATAGCAAAAAGGAGGAAATACTAATGGGGGCGGTGGGAGACACTACTGTTAAAACTGGAAACAAGAAATCAATGAATCAGTGCCCTTAATTTGTATGTTTGTGAGGTTTTCTGGTAGGAGCAGATACTTTGATTGATTGCATTGTTTGTTGTTTCTGGCCTAGAAGAAAGGAAGGTTAAGGGGAAGATGGTATTTTGAAAGGGTGATCTAAAAGAATGGGTCATACAGCTCAAACTGGGTGGATAAGGAAGGGAAGCAGACAAGCTAATGGTAGATTAAAAAATGAATAATGTTTGGAGAATCAGAAGTTTGAAGAACAGAGGTAGGGGCAATATGGTACAAGAGTCATATTACATTGAAAAGTGGGATACTTGGATTCAATATTTCAAAGGCAAAGCAGTTCTGGATTTTAAGTAGGTTTTTCTGGGGCAATATGACAGATGACAGAAGTGAACTAGAGATTAAGCCAACAGAGGTAAGGAGATCAAGGATAGAAGAAGGATTATGATGAGATGATTTTTTCATGTGCATTGGAGGCTTTCTGTTTTGTTGCTAGTATTGTGTGAAGAGATAGTTTTCCTGGTCTGCACACCTTCATTAAGGGAGAGACCAGGAAGTGTGGTGTAGCTGAGAGGCAAGAAATTGGTTGTTTTAATGGAAAGGTGGGTGAGTGGTGGTGGGCATAGCACTGGAAAAGCAAAGGGATGCTGGCCTTAGTTCATAATCCTGAAACAAATGGTCTACAGGAGTCTTCCTTCTGAGACCGTGGAAAATCTGAGTTCATGGAGGGCACAGTAGTGAAATGGATATTTGGTGAAGACGAAGAAGCAAGAAGTTTGATATCATGAAAAAACCTTAAGAGGACTTAAAACAATTGAAAAATGAAGTAAATAGTTTGTTGGGAGATGAGGAAGAAAAGAATGGTATGCCTATAATAACAAATGACAGAAAGAGAGCATCTGAGATGCTGATCTCTTGATCCTGGTCAATGATTGGAATATATGTGTGCGGCAGGGTATGTTAAGCTTTTCAGAAAGTTGCCGGGAGAATCACTGCAGCTATTACCAAGGAGTATTAGGGGCCCTTGGTCTTAGGAGTTGCCCTTAGCTTTGGGGATCAACCTGTGGAGGGATTGCTCTTCATAGGTGGGATAACTGCAAATGTCTGAAAGGCAGATGTGTAATTAATATTCTTCACTAGAGGCCTGATTCATGTGTGTTGAGCCCAGAAGGCAGAGATATTGTTTTAAAGCATATGCCAGAATGGGATGATGGTGTGCTGCCTGGGGCCAGAAGGAGGATGTTCACTGATGAGACCTTCTGGTGAGAGATGTTGATGAACTCTGAGATGAGAGTTGCTTACCTGGTTTCTTGTGATTCCAATGTTGTCTTTTCTACCCATAAAATGAAGAATCTGGGTAAAAAACATTTTTTTTCTGTCTCAGCAATCATAACTTTCCTATGATACTTTCTTAGGGATTTGAACTGCTCAGAGTGGGTCAATTCATTCAGCCCCGCTGTGCTGCTCAGTCAAGTATCAGAATCTCTTGATAAAATTTAGATGATCAATATTCTATTTAAGCCTGTTTAATGCCATGCAAGGGAACTAGAAGATGTCAGGGATGATGGTTGGAAGAGGAAGAGTTACCTCTTTTTCTGTGGGTTCTTTGGCAAGTCTTTATTTAGTTTGTCTTCACCCTAGTTACTGTCTTCTATTTAGAACTTTCTATTTGTGTGTGTGTGTGTGTGTGTGTGTGTGTGTGTGTGTGTGTGGTGTGTCCCCAGCCTCACTAGAATTCCAGCTTTCTTTGGACTCAGGAATAGCCAAAGCCATCAAGGTAGCTTTCGAATCTGCTGTTACAAAATAATTGTTATTCAAATAGTACCTCTCTAAAATATTAATCCCTCTGTTTGTGTGTCTGCTGTGTATTCCATCAGAGCTTTCTTCTCATTCTTTTAAAAGAATTTTCCTTAGCAAAAATCAACTACACATGATTAATTATGAATTTTGATTATTCAAAGTATTTGCTCTTAATTATTTTTCTACTACCTCCAAGTAGGATGTATTCACCATGTGACCTAAATCGTGTTAGTTTATCATGTTAGAAAGTAGATAGAAAGGTTTGCTATTCTTCAGTCTAATTTGTCTTTGGCCAAAAAGTCAAATCATAACCAGAGGCCAATTTTGGGTTTGAGAAGGGAGGCAGGATCATGTTTTTCTCCTTCTCTCTCTCTATGTCTCTCATTCTCAAATGTTCTGAAACAGGATGCTTGTTATCATTCTTTAAACTGTTGGAATCACTGGACTAAAGTGATGACTCACCTTTTTGTCTCTTGTCTTTGCTGTTCTCTTTGGTTGTTTTTTTAAACATCCAGCTTTAGTAACCATGTATATACTGATTATAAGAACTAAGTAATATGTAAGAATATCAGTTCATGAAAACTTACTCCTGTAAATGTAGGATTTAATCCTTACTAATGGTATTTAAAAATGGAATAGTGTTCATTATTATACTAATAGTAGTTATTAAAAATGTTAATAAGAAGAATTTGTTCCATAAATAACTTGATATTTGGAAAGAAAAATGAGTATAGTTTTCTTAAGAACACAGTAATTATCTACTAATTTTTAAAATTTAGTTTCTGGTAAAAATATTGTGGGTTAACCTTCCTTTTACTTAGAATTTAATTTTCTTCTCAATGTTGAGTTTGGTGTAATCCAACTTTAAACAGTACATTTTGACTAAATGAAAGTAGAAAAGTGATCTTTTCTGAAGCAATTATTCAAGTAAGTCAACTTGTCATTTTATGACAGCTATAGTTAACCATGTGAAGAATCCTGGTTCAAAGTCTGTTTATAATATATACATTTGTATTTGCCTCATTGGTAATTAGATCACTGAAATGGCCAAAATTTAACCAACTATATATTTACTCAATATATAGTTCCAGTAAGTTCCAATAAAAACAAATTTTAGGCCATATTTTTTATTGGTTATAAGGCAATTAAGAAGTTTAAGTTGTGAAGATACAAATATGTTATTTTGCAAATATCCATAATTTATAATTACTTGCAAATATTTATGTCAAGTCAGTTTATATTCAAATATACTTCATATGTTTTTCTTCACTCTCCATCTTTCACTTGCAATCCTATGGTTGTGGTGCCCACCTCTGCTTCATACCCACAGCCAGACTAGTTTTGAAGCATGGTAGAGAAGGTTTTTATACTAATGCATAATATTTATGCTCAAAGAAGTGCTAATCCAAGATATAAAATCCAAGTGTATACATATTTTTATATATATATATGTGTATATATATACGTGTGTGTATATATATATATATATATATATATATATATATATATATATATATAAACCATCCCCTTATTCAGAATGGTTGCTACTCAAACTCTAGTTTGTTTTTAAATTTTAATTTATAAAAACTTTTTTTTCTCTTGTCTGTGCTGGGGATTGAACCCAGGGCCTTGTGCTTTCGAGGCAAGTACTCTACCAACTGAGCTACACCCCCAGCCCTATCAAACATTTTTAAAGCACTCAAAATCATATGAAGCTGGGCACGGTGGTGCAGACACCTATAATACCAATGACTAAGGAGGCTGAGGCAGAAGGATGACAAGTTTGAGGCCAGCCTTTGTCACTTAGCAAGACTGTCTCAAAATAAAACATAAAAAGAACTCAGTGGCAGACCACCCCTGGGTTCAATCCCCAGTAGTACTGGGGAAAAGAGCACATGCAAACCTATTTTTTAATATATATAAAAAATGTTAAGATGAATCTTTGCTGTGGTTCAGCCAATTCTGGGAATAACCACTCATACTACCAAAGTAAACAGTTAAAGTTTGAGAGTGGATCGTAGACAACATCCATTTTTGGAACCCAATACCTTCTGTACTTGGAGGTAATAATTGAGGTCCAAAGAGTCTTGGAAGTGGCAGCTGCTGAGATCACACTGCCATGTTTATAGTCCGTGGATAAGTGGTTAAATCTAATTTAGAATCAGAGAGTTTGGCACTCTCTGCACTGAATATATTAAAAGTCTATAATTTATAGATAAGAGAAATAAGCAGATGGAGCCTGTTGGGAGAGTCATACCAATTAGCCCTTAACCTATGGTGTTTATTTCCATTTTTACTTTCTCCCCACTTTTCTCATTAAACCTTGTTTAAAAAAAATCTCCAAACTCCCTTCTGTTTGACCCTATAGCTCCTTCCTGGTGATATGGTCTTTTATTGGCTGCCCTGGCTGTCAACTCCTTCCTCTTCTCACTGTGTAATCTTTTCTAAATGTTTGTCTACCCAGGTTTATAGACAGAATGTGGCCACTATCGAATGCCATCCTTTATTTCCTAATGGTTCCCCACCCAGATCCTCTTTAACTAATTTCAACCACATAATCAAATGTACACTCTGACTCCTACTGTGAATCAAGGAGCTGGCATCTGTCCACAGTGCCTTATCTACTGGACAGGACCTAGCCATTGTTTAAGGCATTGCCTAAAGTGAAATGATGTGAATTCACCAAACGGATCCTTTTTCCTATGAAGTTGAACCGCAGAAACAGCGAGTTAGTGTTAAGAAAGTGGGAAAGAGAAAAACCACGCATTCTGAATAGCTGGGATGTATAAAGACAGAGTTTAAGAGTGAAGTTTATCAGACTGAAGACAGTTAGGTAATCTAGATATCAGATTTCTGAGTGCCAGGTGCTATTAGACCACCCTGGCAGTATGTGGTTTGTTGTCCTTCAATTTTTACTTGATTGTTCAGATTATCTAGGTTTCTGGTAAGAAGTTTTGAGATATTCCTGCCTGTAGCCTCACACTCTCTTATCTTATGTTTTAGTCAGCTTTTTTGCTGCTGTGACTAAATGATCTGACCAGCATAATCATAGAGAAGGAAAGGTTTATTTGAGGGCTCATGGTTTCAGAGATACTAGTCCATAGAAGACTGGCTCCATTCCTCAGGGTTAGAGGTGAGGCAGAACATCATGGTGTAAGAGCATGGCACAGGGAAGCAGCTGGCATCATCAGGAAGCAGAGAGAGAGAGACTCCACTCTCCAGATACAAAATATATACCTCAAAGCCACACCCTGATTCCTACCTCTTCCAGCAACACCCTATCACTTCAGTTACCACTCAGCTAATCCCTATTAGGGGATTAACTCAGTGATTGGGTTAAGACTTTCACAAGCCAATCATTTCTCCTTCAAACCTTCTTGCCTCATTGTCTCTCATATGAGTTTTTGGGGGACACTACATCTAAACCATAATATATAACCATAATATATAACCTAAGTGTATCAAAAAAAAAAAAAAAAGGACATCTCCCTTGTAACTCACCTGGTAATTGGTTCTTCCCATTTGATCTCTATTTTGCATGAAGAAGAGACCATGTAAAAGTGAACCCTGCAATTGATATTCTGTGACCTGTACTTTTCCTACTTGTATCTACTTTAGGATCAAATTAGGAGGCAAGCGTTGCAGAACAGTAATAGATATGTTATATTAAAGTTACAATATATTTTATCAACAAATACATACCATGAAATTTAAAATCTATATTCTGCATTCTAAAATTCCCTCTGTTTTAGAGAGAATGTTTCCAAGGTGTGCAAGAAAAAAGTTGACACATGCTCCTTTCTATTTCTACAGCATTCAGATTTGTGTTTATTATTATTATTATTATTGTTATTATTGTTATTATTATTATACTAGGAATTGAACTCAGATGCACTACCTCTGAGGTATATCTCCAACACTTTTTATATTTTTCAGACAATCTCGTTGAGTTGCCTAAGCTGACCTTGAACTTGAGACCCTCCCCAGCCTCAGGAATCACTGCTATTATGTGTGTGCCACCATGCCTGGCATCAGTATTATTATTTATGAATTTTAGTTTTATCTTAAAAGTTAAGTGTGAGGGTAAAGAGGTTAATGACATAAAGTTCTCTGCTTAATAGAAAATGTGAAATAAAATTTGGCTGTCAGATGAGTAATCTAAAATCTTTAGCTACAAAGGGGCATCAGATTCTAAGTAATCTGTCTAGACATGTATAATTACAGTAAGAATATTACTTTTCTAGTGTTAAATTTGAAGTTTGATAAGTAAAAATGAATATTATTTATTCAGATACAAATAACTGCACTTTTTTAATAGATTCCACTAAGAAGTTTGGATTTACAACACATCTACTTAGTGGATGTTTCTTTCTTTCCTTTTAATTTTATAGGATTTTCAAAAACTTGATGCTTTTATTCTTGCTAAGTATTCTAAGCTTGATATCCAAGGGAAAGAAAAACTGGTGAATTTAAATTATTTTTTATTTATTGCTTTGTTTCTACCTTCTCGATAAATATTTAAATGTTTGGTATTTTTAAGTTATTATTTTAACATTATGTACAAAAAGTCTCAATACATTTTTCAGCTTGACTGACTAATGCTCTGTATCTGTTGATAAGTCCCCATTATTCCATCCTCACAGTCACTGGCAGTCACTATTCCACTCTCTGCTTCTATGATTTTCACTATTAGATACCTCATATAAGTGGAATCATGCATTATTTAAGGCTGTCTCACTTAGCATAATATCCTCAAAGTTCATCCATTTTTGTCACATATGGCAGGATTCCCTCTTCTTTAAGGCGGGCTACGAGGTATTGTACACAGTCACATGTGTTGAGTACATGTGTTGAGTCCATTTATCTATTGATGGACCTTTAGGTTGTTTGCACATCTTGCTATTGTGAATATTGCCACAATGAACACAGGAGTTCAAGTATCTCTTTGAGATCTTTATTTCAATTGTTTTGGACATATACTTAAAGAGTAGAGTTGCTGAATCATATGGAAGGTCAGTAGAGTAGAGGAAGGAGAAAAGTGGGAGGAAGGAGGGAAGGGATGAGCAGAGGAAACTGGGTTTAAAATCAAACTCCATTCATGTATGATTTTGTAAAAATGAACCCAACGTACTATGCATAACTATAATGCTCCAATAAGAATCAATGAAAACATTTTAAATGATAGTTGTGTTTTTAAGCCTTTGAGGAAACTCCATACTGCCTTACAAAGTCAATGACCCATTTTGCACTCTCACCAACAGTGTATAAAAGTTTTAATTATTTCACATTCTTGTAATAACTTACCTCTTATCTTTTTGGAAATAGCCATTCTTCCTGGAATCTAAAAAGATTGATCTCATGGAAGTTCAGAGTAATTACCAGAGGCTGGTAAATAATGGGAGGAAAAGAGGGATGGGAGAAAGCTGACCAATGGGTTCTAAGTCATATTAGATAGGAATTAGAGGCTCTGGTGTTCTGTTGCATAGAAGGGTGCTGACAGAAGATGATAATATACGGTACATGCATTTTTATAAAAGTTAGGAAAAAGGATTTTAAATGTTTTCATCCTAAAGAACTTATACATTTTTGAGGCAATAGATTTACCCTGATTTGAATACTATGCATGGTGTATGTATGCATTGAAACATCACATGGTAGCCCATAAATATGAACAATTTTGTTTATGAGTTAAAAAATAAGTTATTAAAAATGTCTTGTCTAGTCACAGAGATTCAGTACTACCTCAAACAAGAGGAAATGAGATAAAGGAAAAATATACTTGATAAACTTTTATTGAGGCTCTTATATAAAGAGTGATTAAAATAAGTAGGACATGTGTGAAATAATTGCCTATAAATTGAGCCAGGAGAATGATTGAAAACTGAGATCATTACAAAGATTCTTCCAAACATGAAGTATACTAAGTGAAGTTTGTTAAAATTTCAGAATTATGATGAAGGTTTGGTTGCATTAAGGCAATATTAAACCAAGAAGATAAATAGGCTTTGCCTTTCATCTTTCCAGAACCCTGGATGGTTTCTAAGGGTGTTCTGATCAAAGAATCAAAGAATGAAAGCAAAATGTAAGTTAAAGTGCCACACTTTTTAAAAGTAGATTGGGAAATAGTTTTTATGAGTTTTTCTGGCAAGTACTTTCTACCTTTCTGGTTTCAAGTCCAATATATGGTACATTGGACCAACCAGTTCAGGAGAAAGTTCCTGGGTTCTGGCTTAATAAACGCTATGTAAATTTTCTGTTTGTCATGTATCCTGCCCTGTCTTGGGTTTATTGTATACTGCAGTCTGAAGGATGTTTTTTAAAATACAAATCTGACTTATCATTGCCTTGTTTAAACATGGTCAACAGATATCATTAGTCCTCATGATGAAGTACAAACCATTTTCAGAAATCACTCAGTTCCTGTTTTCCACTTGGATATGAAATCTCTTAAGAGGCTTTGTTTGGTTCCCAATACTGAACTAGATACCTTCTTCCATTGTTGTGAGCTTACATCTCCCAATAAATACTCTGATTTTCACACTTCTTACATTCAGTTTTACTTGTGTAGTAATTGTATGTAATCCTATTGGAAAAGAAATCTTTGAAATCTGGGACTTGGTTTGAATTTGCTGTTTATCCAGAACAGTGCCCTAAACATGCTTGAGACACACTTGTGAACACACACACACACACACACACACACACACACTTTAACAAATAAAAGTTTTAAAGTCATATTTTTAAGTTAAACATAAAATGTTTGTTTAGACTACAAAATGGCATATCCTAGTTTTCCTTTGCTTTTCAAGTCAAAAGATTTTAGGTTAATATAACTCTCCTACATTTTATAAGGAATTGGTCATTGTCTGGTAAAAACCATCAGAAAACCAGTGTGGAAACAAATTTCTCCATGAATCTTGTTTCAATGCTAATATTTTCCAAAATTATGGAACTATTATGTGTGTGTGTGTGTGTGTGAGTGTGTGTGTGAGAGAGAGAGAGAGAGAGAGAGAGAGAGAGAGAGAGAGAGAGATCATTCTGTAATCTTAGGTTATAACCTGATGCATAAAGTTTAATTTTTTACTTCCCTAGGTGAGGGTGATATTATTTGATTACATTTCATCTGAAATCTAAAATTAGCTCAGTTCAACATTTTGTCTTTAAAAGGGTAAAAGGGAAATGATGTAATGTTTTGAATGTCACATTTAATTTTGCCAGTAGTTTTTGTAATGACATATCTTGTGATTTTTATGTTTGAACTTTTACAGAAGGAAATGGAGCACTGAATGACCTATATCTAGTTAATCTTGCTAATCAAATGACTGCAAAATAGAGTTTAAACTTAAGAAAAATTATATTTTTCATATTTCACTGTGAAATGAGGTAATAAAACTCTCAAAAATATGCATGATTATTTTTGATGATTTGAAATGATGTGTGAAATAACCTGATTTTCTGCTGAGATGTTGCATCCAAAATAATAAATACAAACAAATGTGAATAAGAATATAACTGCTTATAACCATTTTGAAAAATTGACATCTACTCACAGCACTAATATATCAAATGAAATAGAGTGAGGATCCACTAGAAACATAATCTTTAAAAAGTGAAAATACAGGTTGTACTTTATTTTTATAAATTAAAAATATTTTAAATATTTGAAATCATCATTCATATTGGATAATATTATTACATTATATATTAATATTTCCAATTAAATGCAAACCACAAAAATAAAAAATGTTCCCTCTCTATATGTATGTGATGTATAACTACATATTTATGGATATATATATATGCATACATATGTAACTATATACCTATATGTATATTTAGCTAGTTAGTTAGAAAGATTCCTCTTCTAGGTCATAGCTAATCATCTAGATTAGTGATGGCAGGAATGTTTTTCATACTCAAATATCATGCAACACACACAGTGTGGTTTTCAAAATAAAAAGAAAAAATGTTTAACTGATGTTATAGTTTAGATTTTAGGTATCCCCCAAAAGCTCATGTGTGAAACAATGCAAAAACATTCAGAGGTGAATTATTGGGTTGTGAGAGTCTTGACTTAATTAGTGAATTAATCCCCTTGCAGGATTCACTGAATGGTAACTGAAGGCAGGTATGGTATGGCTGGAGGAGGAGGGTCCCTGGGGTCTTGCATTTGGGTTATATATTTTGTATGTGCCCATGGAATCTCTCTGTCTGCTTTCTGATCATCATGTGAGCCACTTCCCTCTGCCACACTTCACCATGATGTTCAGCCTTACCTTGAGACCGGAGGAATGGAACTATCTATGGACTGATGCCCTTGAAATAGTGAGTCCCTAAATAATTACCTTTCCTCCGCTAAAATTGTTCTTGTCAAGTCTTTTAGTCACAGTAGCGAAAAAGTTGACAGAACAATAACAATAGCTGAGATCCTAACCCTCTACAACTGTCTAACAGGTGGCATTAGTTGTAACCCCAGTATAGATAGACTCAAAATATTTGCCTTCATAATTGTGCTACTTGGGCTGTTTGTTTTTTCACATTTATGAAGACCATAAAGACTTTGAGACTCCAGACAAGAAGTTCCAAACACTCATATACATGTGAAATTAAGAATCTGTTTTACTTTTCTCGTAAGTTTTCTTTGCTTAATTGTGCAGTGCCAATCTTGTTTTTATTTTAAATCTGCCAAATTGTTATGTCCATTTATGAATGTACTGTAATGATTACAGTTTAGATATATAATTATAACAGTAAAATGATAATGATGGTGATGATGATGGATGATGATGATGGAAGGTAGATAAGTAGAGTACAGGTGGATCAGGGATAGGAAGAGGGGAAGGGAAAGAAAGGTACTGGGCAAAGAGATTGATCAAACTATATTATGTACATGCATGAATATGGCATAATGAATAACACTATTATGTATAATTATAAGGCACCAATAACAAGGTTACATGATCATCTATTAAATATGAAAAATTCAGCTACTTTTGTGCTTTAAGTTCAATTATGTAAAACATATATAAAATAATTTGATTTATGATTTTTATTGCAATAAATGTATGCAATTCATTCCAATGATAATTATATTTTCATCTTTGATAATTCATCCTATGTGAATTCTCCTTTACAATGAATTATAGTGCTTTGTCAGGACCATTCTTGACCAGAATGAAAGGGGTCAAAAATAAAGTCTCAGGATTTTTCTTGCAATAATGTCAGCAGATTTGGATAGCTTTTCCAGTAGATTTTCCACATAAATCTAATATCAAATGAACAATTTACCTTTTGCTTTTGTCTAGGAAATATTGCTACACCATGGCCCCTGTATTTTTCAAGGTTAGTAAGGAGGAACTCAGCAATAGGACATACAACTTTTGAACAGTTGTAAGTCCTTAAGACATGATAACTATTGAAAATACAGTAGATATAGGTCCATTCTCTAAAACTTTGCTATATATTTTTTTTAAAATCAAGAAAAAAATAAATAATATATAATAATAGATTTATATTTTTCCAATGGAGATTTGGATCTATGAAAACTATCAAAACATGTTTTCTGCTTCATTTCTTTTGCATACAGTGATGCCACTGTGTAAACTGTCACACAGATATTTTGGAGATATTAATTAACAATGCAATATTAACACTCTCTAAGTAATTATAAGTGACTAGAGAAGCAGAATATCTTAGATTCAATAGCAGAATATCCTCTGATATCTAAATTCCTGGGAATCCTTGAAAAATGGAAAATAGCCAAAATTGGCTATAAGAAACAAGCCATAGATGAACTATAAAATAGTGCTATTGCTAACTCTTATGATAAGATTTTGTGGTTCTGGGAGGAGTTAGGAGTCCTGAAAGCACCCAAGCAGGTGGGGGAAGGAAGAACCTCAGGAAAAGCACCAGCATAGTGGAGGTCTCCATACTGAGGATCCTCTTTTCTGTACTAGGTGGAGGCAACCGTGTTTTCTGTTTTCAGAAATAAGGAGTGAGTCTGAGAATTTAGGCACAGAGAGAAGAAAACTCTTAGTAACTTGAACTATCCTAAAGAAATATTAACTTCAGACCATGAGGTATAGTGACCACCCAACAAATTATAATAAATACAAAGGTGAACACATACCGTGAAATCAGTAACTATTTGCAGAAATCCAATACTTTGAAATTATACAGAAATTTGAACACCCAACATAAAATGAAGGGGACCATTGGTGATGAATGAAAACCAAAAGAGGAATTTAGTAGGAGTGTTTCCAGTATCATCTTACACATATGATGGCATTGCACTCATGCTTATACACGAGATTGTATTACACCATAGATAATGTAAATGGAACATTTGTCAATGAGATTAAACAAACAAGCAAACAAAAGAGCTCAGAATATAAGCCAAAGCACAGCCAGGAATAAGTGGAGGGATGAGTTAGTGAGACTGCATGATTATACTGAAAACTTTGTCCAGAATACATAAGATATGTTTCCAAGTATAGCAGGAAAAAAAAGAAACATCAAGTATAAATATTGAATTTGTAAATTTTTTCTAATGGGGCAGAAAAAGAATAAGAGGATAAAACACGTGTTCACACATGCACCCAATACTATGATACAGCAAAATTTCAAGACACCAGATACAACGTGAAAATCCAATGTTCTTTCAAAGAAGTAGCAGATCCTTCATAAAAGAACAAGAATTACCCTAATAACCTCAAAAATTTTTGACAATATTATCTCAATGGAGGTAATAGAAAAATTGTTATTTCTTACCATTTAGAATCTAGGATTGTACATTTAGTCAAATTATATGCTATGTGAGAAAAATATATAAAAAGTTCATATATGTATGGATTTAAGAAATTAATTATCCGTAGAAATTCTAAAATAACTCCTAAAGAGTATGTACTATACAGTAAGAAATACAAATTTAAGAGGGATTGGGTATTATAATTACTTGAAAAATATTGGCAAGCTTATTGTGAGTATAGAATATTACCAAGTACTAAGGCAGAGTGGTGAAACACATGGAAACTGAGTGTGACTGAAGACTGGAATTCCAGCTTCATCACTAATTAGCTGTGTGACCTTGGATGTTCTTCTTAATTTCTTTCTTGCTCAGTGTCTCTTTGTGTAAAATGGAAAAATGAATGGATCAAGTTCATTACAGTATTGTAAGTGTAAATAAGTTAGTAAGTGCTAAGAGCAATGCCTGGCAAATGGTATTTGAACATACCAAGTAGGATCATTTTAAATGTAAAATTAATAATGATTTTGAAGTAAAATTGCACACCTTATAAGATAACATTTCTTTGAGATACAGAGAAGAGAAGTTTAAGCAGCAGTTTCTAATATTCTTATCATGGTACAATTCTAATCATTATATGGTATTGATGTAAATGTGGATTAAAAAACAACCTGAGTCAGTTTCTGGATATTTTCAGGACAATTTTGTGTAGTTTTCTCCTTGCCTGTCTCTGGAATTATCCTTGCCTTTATTATCTATTTTTAAATCAAATGTTTCTAAGACTCATGTGATAAAAATAAATGACTTTCTGGGGTGTGTGTGTGTGTGTGTAAAATGTGCTCATTTAGGAATGTTTCTTCTCTGAGTCACAATATTCAATTTATTAAAATAAAAAAATTAAAGGGAGTTGTGGTTTTTCATAAGAAATCATGATTTCAAAAGACTGAGATTACTTGAATATTACTTTATAAGTCTTAAAAAATTTATTTTCCTATAAGCTAAAATGTAAAGTCCTTAGCATAGTACAGAAAATTCTTCATTTAATCCTAGCATCACCTACTGTTACTCCTACAAAATTCAGTAAAAAATTACATTAACTTGCCATGCCATCTTGCCTTTGTGTGTTTGCTTATGACATTCATTCTGTAGCTCCACTCCCTTCCCAAAGTGAAAGGTGCATGTATATGTGTACACATATGCCTACATATCTGATAGTTGTACAAAGTTAGTGGTGCATGAAGGAGCTCAACTATCTTCTCTAAGAAGATTTACCAGATTTTTTAAATAGCAGAAATCAGAACAAATCTATGGAAATTTTTTGTGGGAGGAGAGAGATGGGGATTTCTACTTTGGGCATTGCACATTACCTGTAACTAACTTGTCCCCAGGTAATCTTCAAGACCTCACCAGCTCAGTGGGGTGTCTTTCCTAAAGATGCTGCCTTAGGGGCTGGGAGCATATGGAAGGAGCATTCCTCTTTTACATGTAACTCTTGCCCTCCCCTTTCACAGTGGTTTAGTGCTTCAGCTCTTTCTCTTTTCTTATCTACCCAGCCTGCAGTTCTGTACTGGAAATAAAGGACGTTTTCCCAGCAATTGACAGTTGCCCAGTGTATTGTTGCCCAGTGACTTGAGAGTGTCAAGGACTCACATCTAGGCTGTGAGTATGGCTATTCTCTCCTTTTCCATTTCTAGGTACTTTTTAATCTCCAGGGTCTTTGAAATTATACAGTAAGCACTGCACTTAATGTCTAATCATTCTTTTCAGGAGCACATATGAGCTTAGGGTTCCTTTTACATGTTCAAGATTTAGTATTTCAAATTTTAAGAGTGTGTCTCCTATTCTTGATTTCAAATTCCCTTGTACATTTATTTTACTTATCTTACAGTTGAGAATGGCTTCCTCATTTCTTTTCCAGATTTCATGCCACATCAGATTTTGCTTCAGACAATGACTATTTTGTACTCTTTATTTTTCCATTCAGATTTCTTTTGTTTTTGCCTTTCCTTTTGCCTTTAACTTATACTTATTTTCAATTTAACTAAATCGTATTATGTATTTAAGTTCTGGTTTTTGTTTCTGCACATTGGAGTTACTTATCAAAAATAATATAAGCCTTGGGCTTAGCACAGATAGCCTTTACAATGTTGAGGTATGTTCCAACTATCCCTATTTTTTCTAGTGTTTTAAGCATAAAGGGGTGTTGTATTTTATCAAATGCTTTCTCAGCATCTATTAAAATAATCATATGATTCTTAACTGTGAGTCTATTGATGTGATGAACTCCATTTATTAATTTCTGGATGTTGAACCAGCCTTGCATCCCTGGGATAAACCCCACTTGATCATGGTGCACTATCTTTTTAATATGCTTTTGTATGCAATTTGCCAGAATTTTGTTAAGGATTTTTACCTTATGTTCATCAGTGATATTGGTCTAAAGTTTTCTTTCTTTGATGTGCCTTTGTCTGTTTTTGGTATCAGAGTAATACTAGCTTCATAGAATGAGTTTGGAAGCGTTCCCTCCTTTTCTATTTCATGGGAAACTTTGAAGAATATTGATATTATTTCTTCTTTGAAGGTCTTGTAGAATTCAAGAATCCATCTGGTCCTAGGGTTTTCATGGTTGGTAGACTTTTGATGACTTCTTCTATTTCAATGCTTGAAATTTATCAAAGTTGTATATGTCCTCCTGGTTCAGTTTGGGAAGATTACATCTCTAGAAATTTGTCGATGTCTTCAGGATTTTCTATTTTATTGGAGTATAGATTTTCAAAGTAGCTTCTAATTATATTTTGTATTTCTATGGTGTCTGTTGTGACATTTCCTTTTTCATCATGAATTTTAGTAATTTGAGTTTTCACTCTCCTTCTGTTCATTAGTGTGGCTAAGGGTTTATCAATTTTGTTTACTTTTCCAAAGAACCAACTTCTTGTTCTGCCAACATTATTCTCAATGAAGAAAAACTGAAAGCATTCCCTCTAAAAACTGGAACCAGACAGGGATGCCCTCTTTGACCACTTCTATTCAAAATTGTCCTTGGAACACTAGCCAGAGCAATTAGACAGACCAAAGAAATTAAAGGAATACGAATAGCAAAAGAAGAACTCAAGCTGTCACTATTTGCTGATGACACAATTCAATATTTAGAGGACCCAAAAAACTCCACTAGAAAACTTCTAGAACTAATAAATGAATTCAGCAAAGTGGCTGGATATAAAATTAATATGCATAAATCTAATGCATTTCTTTTCATAAGTGATGAATCCTCTGAAAGAGAAATTAGGAAAACTCCTCCATTCACAATAGCCTCAAAAAAAAAAAATACTTGGGAATCAATCTAACAGAGGTGAAAGACCTCTACAATGAAAACTACAGAACACTAAATAAAGAAATTAAAGAAAACCTTAGAAGATGGAAAGATCTCCCATGTTCTTGGATAGGCAGAATTAATATTGTCAAAATGGCCATTCTACCAAAGGCACTATACAGATTCGATGCAATTCCAATCAAAATTCCAATGACATTCCTCATAGAAGTAGAGAAGGCAATCATGAACTTCATCAGGAAGAATAAGAGACCTCAAATAGCCAAAACAATCCTGAACAGAAAGAGTGAAGCAGGAGGTATCACAATCCCAGAACTTAAACTGTACTACAGAGCAATAGTAACAAAAAGGACATTGTACTGGCACCAAAATAGACGGGTAGACCAATGGCACAGAACAGAAGACCCAGAGACAAACTCACGAAAATACAGTTACCTCATTCTAGACAAAGGAGTCAAAACATACAATGGAGAAAAGATAACCTCTTCAACAAATGGTGCTGGGAAAACTGGAAATCCATATGTAGTAAAATGAAATTAAACCTCTATCTCTCACCCTGCACAAAACTCAACTCAAAATGAATCAAGGACCTAGGAATTAGCCCGGAGACCCTGCACCAAATAGAAGACAAAGTAGGCCCAAATCTTCATTGGGTTGGCTTAGGATCAGACTTCCTTAACAAGACTTCCAAAGCACAAGAAATCAAAGCAAGAATCAATAATTTATTGATGGATTCAAATTAAAAAGTTTTTTCTCAGTGAAGGATACAATCAATAATGTGAAAGGAGAGCCTAAAAGTGGGAGAAAATCTTTTCCACAGGCACTTCAGATAGAGCACTAATCTCCAAAATTTATAAAGAACTCACAAAACTTTACATCAAAAATACAAAGAACCCAATCAATAAATGGGCCAAGGATCTGGACAGACACTTTACTGAAGAGGATGAACAGGCGATCAATAAATATATGAAAAAGTGTTCAACATGTCTAGAAATTAGAGAAATGCAAATTAAAACAACTCTAATATTTCATCTTACTCAGATTAAAATGGCTATTACCAAGAACACAAACAATAACGGATGTTGGCATGGCTGTGGGGAAAAGGCACACTTGTACATTGCTGGTGGAGTTGCAAATTGGTACAACCACTCTGGAAAGCAGTGTGGAGATTCCTCAGAAAACTTGGAATTGATCCACCTTTTGATCCAGTTATCCCACTCCTTGGTTTATACCCAAAGGACTTCAAATTAGCATACTACAGTAACACAGCCGCATCAATGTTTATAGCAGCTCAATTCACAATAACTAGACTGTGACACCAACCTAGATGCCCTTCATCAGATGAGTGGATAAAGAAGCTGTGGTATATATACACAATGGAATACTACTCAGCCATAAAGAATAGTAATATTATGGCATTTGCAGATAAATTGGAGATTATCATGTCAAGTGAAATAAGCCAATCCCTAAAAAACAAAGGCCGAATGTTTTCCCTGATAAGTGGATGATGATATAGAATCAGGTTGAGGGGGTGAGAGAAGAATGGAGGAACTTTAGATTATGAAGAAGGAAATGAGAGGGAGAGAGGGTGGGGGTATGAAAAATGGGAGAATGAGACAGACATCATTATCCTATGTACATGTATAATCATAGAAACGAGAATGATAGAATGTATATCATGTACAACCATAGAGATGGAATTTTGTACTCCGTATGTATACAATGAATCAAAATGAAGTCTGTAAAAATAAAAAAATAAAAAATAAAAAATAATAATATGTCAATCACCTATATTCACTTGCCTGTTCAGCAAATTTTTAATGTATCCATATTTTTTCTTTTCTGACACAATGAAAGAAAAATAATAAACTTTACATTTTTCTATAACCTCAGAAGGGAAAACAATTTGCATTTTTTTATACTGTACATCAGTAGTATGTGTGGAGATTTGAAGGGGAGGAAAACTCCCTTCCAATGGTGTCTGAGATCTCATACATCCTCAGAGCTTCATGAGGCTGCTGGTACAGCTTTTATTCACTCTAGGTAGAAGTTGAGAATGTTTTATACCTATAAGTTATATATTAGAAAAAAACCAATACCAGGATTGAGAGGTGTGAGAGGAGATCAGGTGGAGCACCATGTTGCCCAGCTCTGTCTCTCCTTTGCTTCTCCTGGCTGAGCTACATTTCCCAAAATGCATGCCATGAAGCAACTGCCTCATGCTAGAGGCAAAATATTTTCCTGGAGACAGAAAACATGCCAGAGAAGTTTAACTTTACCAGAATGATCACTGACATTGAAGAACTGATTTAGAAAATGATTCCTACTTAATGCAGAAAAAGATTTTGAGGGGTGTTTCTTCTTCAATAAAAATAAAAACCGAACTCAAAAAAGAGAAGCCCATAATTGCAAATCTATTACATCAATTAAAACTGGGAACACTAGCTGACTCATGAAGTGATTATTTTATGCTGGCAGTAGATCTGAAGTCTTTGTATGCGTTTCAAACATTTGTCATGCTCTTCAGTTATTATCCTGTCAATGTACTCAGCACATTATAAACAAATGGGTGACAGGGAAGCAATTAGAAATTTAGTATGTATAACTCTGTACTGTGCTTTATTTTCATTTTTCTTTTATTTGTTTATATGGTAAAATAAGTATGCAGCTCCTTTAACGTTGATCTACTTCATAAATGATGGTGAGTGACAGAGTTTTCTTTGAGGTAGCACTAATGGCATTGCTGTTTTTATTCTAACACATATTTTTCCATTCTTTTGGGCTTGTGTGCTGATGAACGAACGTGTCTTCTGTGCAGGCATTCACACTTCCTGACTCATGGTCAGGACACATTGAGATAGAGATTAACATCAGAGTCTTAAATAAGGAAAATAACATTACTTAATGAGAAAAATAGGCACATAGAAGTTGTTTTAAAAATAGTGAAATCCTCTGTCCCCCATGTCTTTATTCCTCATCCCGGGCTTCACGACAGGTGTGCATATTTCTCTCCCAGCTGATGTAGTTAGGGTTTTTACCATTCTTAGTGGCCTCCTAAGCACACATGCTGAGTGTAAGTTTGGCTCGGGGGCACTGTGCAGCCTGATCTCCAAGCAGCATTTAACCACATCAGGGGTCTACTGACGTGGGCAGTAGAAAAGGGGCAACCCTTTTCCCTTTTCCTCTCATGGTGTCCTTCTCCCTGGTTTGTTGTTTATGCTACAATAGGTGATTCCCATGTTTCTAATCACCTCAAGGCTGGTTAATCAAACCAAGATGCTTATTTCTCATTATCATATTTTCCTTCAAGAAACTTCGAGAGAAAATGGGTTTAATTGTGTTATTATGCTTAGAAGGATATATATCTTTAATGCCAAAGACCCAAATAATCTGATAGGTTGTTATGACCAAGTCAGTGTAATTATTCAAATAACATTTTAAATGAATGGAGAACAAATATTAATTCACAAGGGGGCTGTAGCTGCTTTTTAAATTTTGGTTTTTCTTTATATTATATGGTCATATTGGATGTATATTATAGAGCAGAATAATTAACATGAGACATTAAACAGCTTTCTTTGCTCCTTCAACTACCTGGAGTTTCATATACACATGGCACTGAGAACACACAGAAAGACAAAACACAGGTGGGGATAAAGAGAAAGTGGGAGAAATTAGCTTGTGAACTCTAGCTTGATTATCATTTTGACCAAATGAAGAACTGTGTAAGAAGCATCATAGAGATTGTAAGCACTGGCTATAATGTCAGGCTATCTAGAGTGACACGTGGTATAATCATGCCAAAATATACTCATCAGTTAAAATGGTGAAATAACACTATCTGTCTCATATGATTGGTCTGAGAAATAAAGGAGATACTATTTCCTGCAGTAAGCAACATTATGTGTACTAAAAGCTAAGCACCCACAGAATATTTGTTGAATAAACAAATTAGAGGCAATTTGGATAGCCAGCTTTAATTTGAAGGACACGGAGATCTGGGTAGATAATTATAAATTGAAGTCCAAAGGAAGTAATCATCATATTTCCTATTTTAGTAGCTAACTCACAGATGGAAGAAGTTCTCATTTTTGAGCAAATATATTTACTGTCTCAGATTTAAAGCAAAATCATGGAGAACATGTATAGAGTTCAATTGCTTTCAATTTTTAAAAAAATAGTAGATGAAATTATAGTGCTGCACACATCATTCGAAACAAAATCCAGCTAGTCTTATTTAGTTTTTTGGTGTGTGTGTGAGGGGAGAGGGGCTGGGGATCAAATCCAAGGCTTTGCTCATGCAAACCAGGTCCTCTCGCACTGAGCTATACCCCAGCCCCTGAAACCACCAGTTTTTAGTCATATTTCTTCTTCCTTTTTTCCTTTTGTGATGCATGTGCTTTTTTTTTTCCATGTGCACCTCTTTATGCCACCTTCCCTGATACACCTAGGTCACGTAATGGTGCATGGGTGCATTTAAAGTCTAGCAGAGACACAGAACTGCACTATAACATAAAGTGATGTCTTATGGAAATGATAATAAATACAAATCAAAGGACAGGTATCAAACTCAGACTGTGGAGATTATAAAAGATCTTTGGGGCAGAAATAACATTTATAGTGAGACCTGTGGAAAAAATATGGGGTGTCCAGGAAACAAGGTTGTTAATTAAGATTGTTCCACTATGAAAATACTTGTGAAGCCTGGGAGGTAAGAGAACCAGTCAATAGCACTGAAGGCTAGACTTTACCCCAAGAGAAGATGTTTAAATAATTAGATGAGTCACACATCCTGGACAGCAAGGATGCATGGGTACTCCTGGCAAGACAACAAGAAGATAAGGAACAAGTGGATTTAGACAACTGCTGGGCATTCAAAAGGTTCTCCACAGTGGTCTCTGGTCCAGAAGAAGTTCCTTATCTGGATGGTTTGGCATCATTGATCTTGAGCTACACAGAAGTTAAACAACATATTTAAGGAATTTTGTGACATCCATTTCTTATAGACAAATGAAGGAAAGTCTGTTAATCTTAAAGTGATGAAAACTGAAGAACATCACTTGAAACAATTTTTTATTATTTTTATATAGACACTGAGCTGTGTCTTCCTTTTAATTCCTCAGTTAGAAATTATTGGTTGTCCATTCATCTCCGTTAGGGTCAAGAAGAATACTTCAATAAGGCAAATTTAAAATGAGCTGTCACTAGCCTGCTATGCAAACTTGCTATTAGGTGAATATTCTAATATTGTACTTCATAAATGAGTTTTCTGACTAAAGATTTGCTTAATTCAAAAGCATGTAAATACATAAATTTTACTATGCTTTTTTCCTGTTTTCTTGTTGATTGCAAATTCCCTTATAATTAAGAAAATTATTAATATCTTAGCATGATAAAGAGCTCTTGAAAAGCATATTTAATTTTTTTCTGAAAATTAGTACATCATTACTTTTAGAGTTATTGGTTTCCTGTCTGCTGTGCTTCATACTTTTTATTGATATAAAAAGACAACTTCCCCGTTCATTTAGACCCCAGTATATCTTGAAGAGTCTAATTGGGGAATGGGGTAAAAGGCATGATTAATAATTTAAATATTAGAAATGATATCATTTCCCACTTTGCATGACTATATCCATTCTATTGCTGTTTTCTTCCCCAATTCTGTGACCTCTACATTCTCATCTTCATCTTTTGAACAAGCACATATTTGTGTTTTGTGTGGGTTGTTTGTTTTGGTTATTCCTGTGTCAAGAAGCAAGATTGAAATAAATGCTGTACTGAAAATCAAGTAGACATTTTTCTCATCCATTTTATCTCTACCTCCCTTAAAATTATTACTAATACATTACAGACTTCATCATTATATAAGTCCAACTACAATATTCCAGTTATAGTTTTGGATGTTGTGTTTGGTTATTTGCTCTTTTCCTGGGCATGTTCAAGAGAGGTTGTGAATGGCTAAGCCAAAGTACTTGCATCCCATGCTCTGATTTCTGATAGAAAAAAAAAGAAAAAAAAAGAAAAATATATATATATATATCTCCTTTCAAAGTATTAGGTTTTCACTGCTAAATTTTTCACCAAGATTTGTTCTTTCTCTTTATTCTCAATACATTAGCTCTTGATTTTGTTTTCCAGAATTTGTTCAAGGACCCCGTGCTATTTTTCTCTCTTCACTCATCTTTTAATGAGAAGAGGTCAATCCAGGCCTCAGGCTTCCTGGGGCAGCTCTGCTGTGTTCTTCTGCTCCTCACTCTGCACCTGCATCCTCTTTTGAGTCCTTTCCTCAGATCTTATGCTGAAGCCTACTGATGTGCACAGAGTGAATCTACAAGGATGAGGACAGCGTTTCTGTTCTTGCTGTCCAGTGCTCTGATTATGCTGAGGTGAATATGTCCCTGGAAAATGTGATGCAAGCTGTGCCATTTCTGTTGACAGGCGGTGTGCAAAAAACCTGAAAGGGCCCAGCTCCTAATGCCCTTCCATTCTCTAGTCCTGAATAATTATTTAGCTCATCCTTAAATATGCAATGTACATTATTCTGTCTAATGCAGCTTCTTTATCTATGACACTACTGAGAAATAAAATCTACAGTAGTCAGAGATAAAAAGGTAACTAATTAGAGAGAGGACACTGAAGCAGCTCTGATCACCCCACAGAGGAGCTCCTCAGCACAGTAAATCTAATACAAAGCTGAGTTAGGGCAGACAACAGGTAAGGAAGAAATCACTTATAGCTTTTACCGTGTCTGCGGGCCCTATTTCTTTCTCATTCATGTACGATGCTATCCACAGAAAAACATTTCTAGTTCAAAAGATTTCACACTTTTACATTTGCTTAAATACTTTTAAGTTTCCAATAAGAACATAGGAATGGGGTGAAGAGACAAGTTATTCAGATTAACTATTATCTTCACTTAAAAATTATCTCAACAACTTTCATTTTATTTTATGGTTAAGAAAAGATAAAAATGATTCTTTCTGATTCAACTGCCTGTAACCTCAGTCATCCTTATGATTGAGATATTTACTTGGAATTAACTCCTAAAAGAAAATAGTCAATATTTTGTCCTTGAGATTCTCCAGCTGGAGGCTCCCTTTATGCTGTCCATGCAGTGGTGAAGAGTGACTAATTGACATATCTGCTGTGAAATTCTCCCACTAGCTATGTTAGAGTGACTGAATGATTTCATCTCTCTCCATAAGCTTAGACACCTTACTAAACTTTCTGTTTCAGGGATTTTTTTGTTTGCTCATTTGTTTGATTGTTTACATTTTTTCCACTTGGGCCATGAGAATGATGATGGTACCTCTTGATAAACTTGCTACACAGTGAATGTGACAACTTTGGGACACGTATAAACTTTCAGTAAATTCCGGATTATGTTATTTATTATACTACCCAAATATCTACTCTGTTAAATTATATATCATATTGCTTTTTGTCGAGATTATACTCTACATCCACATGTGTAAGTTGGAAATGCAAATCTGTATTGTCAAACCAGTAAACCAAATCAACTCACTCGCTCTTAGGACAAACATTTAAACAGACACACACATACAGAGATAAAAGTTAATATTTTAGTGACTTTATTGAGTTACATTTTACATCTGAGAAGATTTCACCCATTTCCATGTACAATTCAATGACTTGTAGTATCTTTTAGTATCAAGTAATGGGACCATCACTAACAATCAGGTTTAGAATTTTTTACCACTTTTCCTATAGAACTTATCATGCCCATTTATAGTTCTTACTCCAGAAGTAGCCCCAGAAAATCCCTAATTCACTCTATTTTTATAAGTTTGCCTTGTCTAGTAATTTTATATAAATAGAATCATATGTTATGTGACTAGTAATGGGTTTCTTTCACTTAGCATACAAACTATATCATTCGGAATGCAACAGGTGTCAGTTGTCTGTTCCTTTGTTGTTGCTGAATAGTATTCCCAAATCTGAATACACTGCATTTTGTATATCCATTAACCAATTGATTGACATTTAGGGTGTTCTGGTTTGAGATTGTTATGAATAATATTGCTAGGAACCTTGTATGTTACCTAATTTGCATTCTAATCTTTATGCATAAGTATGGTTTCATTGCCCGTATCTATCTGTTTATCTATCTATCTATCTATCTATCTATCTATCATCTATCTATTTCTGGCATATATATATATAGATATCTATATATCTATATCTATATCTGTAATCTATATATATATGAAAGGATTTACAAGGATTATATATGACAATAGGATGTTTAACTTTTGGAGAGACTGCCAAACTACTTTCCATTCTGGCTGTACCACATTACATTCCCACTGACAATTTATGAGTAACCATTGTTCCGTGTGTTGCCATCACTTGTTGTTTTCTGTCATATTCGTTGTAATGATACTAACAGGTTTGCAGTGCTATCCCATTTTTATTTTAATTTGTATTTCTATATTAGCCAATCATATATTATCTTTTGTAAATGATCATATCTTTTGCCGATTTTTAATGGGTTATTTTATTTTAACTGCTGGATTTTAGTATTTCCTATGAGTCTTTCATATCATATGTATTTTGCAAACATTTTCTCCTTGTGTTCATAATTTCCTCTTTCATTGTAGACTACGAGGCATATGATAATATACACTGCATAATTGAATACCTTTAAAAAAACCTTCTATCCATATATATTGAACAAGTATCACAATTGTCAAAGGTTCTGCAAGGGCAAATATGAACATTAGTCTCCTGTCTTGCTTACCTATTGTATTTTAGCCTAAATGTGAAATATGCAATTACAAACTGAGTGTTTCATAGGGAAGTGCTTGACATTTAGAGCCTCAACACCTATTATTTAAATGTACATGGGCTTGTTTTCTTCTTAATTTGTCAGTGTGAGGTATGCGATTATAGCTTAGAAAACAAAATTTGCAGTATTGCTTTCTTGTTTCACATTGTTTAACAGGAATACATGTACATGTTTCCCCCAGCTGTTTGCTGTACTGTTCTCTTTTTAAGGGTACCCCAACCAAGCATCATGGAGGAGTTAGAAGCTGGTTAGAACTGCCATTAAGTTAACTGCTTACTCATTTTTCCCTAAAATTATATGTGTATAATATTATGGTAATTTCCTCCTAATAGGAAATATATTAGCTTTTTTGTGTGTACTTCATTTAGAATTTTTATAGTGCTCAGTATGCATGAATTTTAATTTTTTTTTGTTAAGGTAATATAAAAACATACAGCACCAAACGTGACTTATTTGTAAAGTAGCTTTAATGTGTTAAATATAACCTAATTAAAATTGTCCTTAGAATGGAATCTTAGATACAGATAATTTGGTATTGAATGAGGTGTCAAAAGATATACTTAAGATGGTATAATGTTACCTTTGATTTAGCATTTTCTTTTTTCTATTAAGAAAAATATATGCATACAATTAAAGTGAAATGCATGATATCAGAGTCCTTGGAAACATCAAGAAAATAACTTTCAGGGTAGGAATTGCTACGCTATAAACAATGTGTTTTTACAAGAGTGCCCCTAGTAAGAGAATCTGTTTATGTAAATGGAGAATTAAAAGTCAGTTTTTTTAATGTGACCAAGACTCTCTTTGATCAAACTAGCCAGGCTTCATGGAGCCTTCTTGATTAGGACTCAACCTTGGCCTATAAAGCTACAATCTCTCAGTAAAAATGATTTTATGTACCACTCATACACTCCTAGGATATACTCAATGCTGCTGAAAGAATTTACTGTTTGTTGTAGCCAATACTTGACTATGGGCCCATGACTTCCCTTTTCTTGGAAAAGTTATTGTAGAAAATGTGCAAAGAGAAATCCTTTTTCTGTCCTTTTAGATGTGTCTTCTTCAACCCAGCAATGTCTTTCCCTTGAACCTGGGAACTGTTCCTTTGAAATGTACTCATTTCTCAATAAACAGTACCAACACTAAAGGACAGGTGCTTATTCTTATATACAGTCTTTGGATCCAATTGTCTGTGTTATTTTAGTTAATACTGCAAGTAAAATTAATTAAATGTCAAATCCTCAGCATTCCTGAGGCCGTAAAAACATAGAAAAGGCCATAGAAACAGTAGCTAACCCTTTCCTCCCACTTTGTATAGGTTTATTTTTCTTTTCTTTCTCAAAGCAGCAGTATATGACTCTGTAAGGGCATTAGCACTATCTGACATTTATATAAGCCTTACTAACATAGAGAATTTGAGCTCAAAACATGCATTTAAACCTTAAGCTGAAATTTGAGTTGAATGTTATAGTGTTTAGGTGTTAATTATAATAAATATAGGCTCTAAATTCTGTTTTCTTGTTTGCTCACTTTTTCTGGTATGAGAATTATGCCATTTATTATATTTCCTTTTTCTTCCTTCTGCATATCATAAGACTCAAAACCACTCTTGGAACTTAGTGAAAACCATAGGTGAGTCCTTATGGTAAAAGCTTTTATTGAATATTTCCTGTGATCTTGATTATCTTATAACAACTCAGAACCACACTAATGTATTTCATTTTAAATTCCTTCACATTAGCCAATACATAAATATAACATAATATGAAAAGAAACAAGATTTGTGGATATGATTCTTTTTAAAGACCAATTTACTGTCAAGCAGGCATCTAATTGATTAGAAGTTTTTAAAGACATCGCTAGCAACAAAAGTCTTTGTGATATGTGCGTGTGTTTTAAATATGCATGTCAGCATAAATATTTAAAATAACACTGAATCCTATGTATTTAAATGTGTGAATAGCTGAAAAAGATCAGTCCTCTTGTCAAAATATTAATAAACAAGATGGTCTTAGGAAATAGTGACAAGTAATTAAGGACAAGTCATTGTAGATTATTTTCTAAGAAAGGTGAAATATTTAATAGGGATCTCTTCTTCTATATTATGCTTTAATTCTTAGGTAAAGTAAACATTTTAGTGCTGGAGGATGATTATATTATTGTTATTAATTCATTCCTTCCTTCAACAGTAATCATAATGCAGAAAGAACTGGACTGGATCAGGTATGAAATATAATGAATGTCTCATTGCTTAAAATTAATGAGAGGGTGTTGTGGCAAATCCCAAACCATGAGTAATATAAAGTCAGTTTCCATTTATCTTGAAGTGTGGATGATGCATTTTAAGATGGTTTCAGTGTCTTTGCGTACATTTTTCATAAGCATTTGAAGGCAGAGTAGATTATGTTTAATAGTGGAGAAAAACCAGGCCTGAGGTTCAATTTGCAGTAGATTCACTGGGCACATATTTGTTTGTAGATAATCTAGATATGACTGCAATTGACAGTCTCTATTATTGAATTCATTATGAATTTGAAATATCAAGCTGAAACTAAAATTGGTGCTTCTCCTGAGAAACCATAGGTAAATGGGATTATTTCAAATAAATATGATTAAGAATATTCTAAAGCAAAAGAGACAAAACAGGGCCAATACTTGCCATTTATAATATCAAAACTTTATTTCTGATCCACTAATATGCACTCATTAAAATAAATAATTGCAATCTGGTAGGAGATGTCCTCAATCAGTTCCATTTATAATAATCTAGGTAAATTTGTAAAGGTTGCCAGAACATTAGGTAAATCCCAGAGATACCGTATCTGTACCGGAGGCTCCAGGAAAAAGAAAAAAATGAGTGATAAAGGAGAAATGTTTTCATCATACTAATTAAACATAAAAGCAAAGGGGTTAGTTACAGAGCTTGATCAGAGACAATGAGAAAGTCGGAGTCTCTGTCTGCCTTCATATAATTAATATTTGTCAGGCATTAAAAAGGATTGGAAGAAAAAAGTTCAGATTTAAGTTAAACAATTTGGTCTCACCATCATTAAAAATAAGCTTCCACCTGCTTCTAATTTTCTTGTTGATTATAAAGGTCATTGGCTGTTTGAACAGGGAGGGAAAAAGGAGCTTTTAGAGGAGCATGCAAATGAAAGCTCCAGCAAGGAGTCCTGTATGTTAATGAGCGAGGGACGTTGATCAGTATGCAGTTGCAGACTCCGACTATAATAAACATGCTTGAATATCTCTCAATTCACAAGGGCACTCATTTGTGTGTGCAAGGCAGAAGCATAAATCCATTATTTGAAATTGTACTAAGACCTTCAATTACCTTTGTGAAAATAGGTGATTTTTTATATTTTATAGAATTTGGTCTAATGATCCTAAAAGTAGTGTTTAAAATTCTACCAAAATTACAGATCTCATTAAAATATGATATTAAATTGCATTATCTATGATCTCTTATAAATACTCCATCAACCTTTCACAGGAACATGAAATGATAATAGCCATCACTCATTGAGTACTAACAATGAACTAGGTATTCTCTACATATTATCCCATTAATCATCAAAATGACCCTACTTGTAAGGCATCATTATCCCATTTTTTTTTAGAAGAGAAACTGAGTCTTAATTGTCTGAGTTGAAGAACTTAGAATCATTTCCTTTGAGATTTAATACTCTTTCAATATTCCTGTCACCAAGGTTCTTAACAAGGACAGCTTGAACTTATATAAACCTGGATTTGATAATCTGTGAATTCTGTTCAGTGGATTTTTAGAAGTGCTTAGCTTTTTGTTGATGTTGATTTCAACTCCTTGTCCCCAGTGAGAATCACTGTTACTTGTATTATAGTTGTGAAAATAACAGTCATTACTTATATACAGATACTAATTGATGGTCCTAAATTCAGGACCCTAGAAAAGTGACTTCTGGATACTGTTACTGATACATATTGATCTCTTATTATATGCTTCATTTTTTTTAAACTATTTCTAATAACTAATACTCAAAATGACAGTACTAGTTAGATAATTATAAAACTCATTTCATAAATTAGTGAGGAGTGCAATGAAATTTATATATTAGCAGAATTTGAACGTATACTATGTGATTCTTAACCCATACTGTTAAAATGCTCACTAAATATTTACACATCCTTCTATGACATGCAAAGAATTTCTTTTGTATATTATGAAATATTGCCCAGCTCCAAACTAAAATGCATATCATGATAAATCTATGATATATTAATAATAAACAGCATATTGGACTACAATTTAAGATGTAGAATGTAATGAAAATTATGTCTTTACTTTCCATGTAGTTTTGCAATATATTTGAAATAAAGTTCAATTCGCTTACGTGCATTTGCATTAATTACATTGTAGATTTGTCATAATTATGTTTATTTTTATTTATTTTATAATATGTTTATATAGTTATGTATGTACATAATTTCCCCTTGTATGCTTAAATGAGTACTTTGCATTTATTTTGAAATTAACAATATATCATATAAATAACTTCATATCTGTTAAAAATGACTTTTTTATTTCTTGCAGTTTTATAAAAAACACTCCATTCTCTTCTATTAAATATCATAATTTATTTAACCAATAGCATCTGAATATGTATTCAGAATATTTCTACTATTTTGTAATTGCAAATAATGCCATAATGAATAGTTCTTTGTCTATGCACTTCTAATTATTCAGATGTAATCGAAGAGTAAATTCACTCAAAGTGAGATTGCTGGGCCTAAGGTAAGTGAATATTGGTTTTATTTTACCATCCTGTCTTCCATAAACCTGCACTGATTTTCATTTTACCAGATTTATCTAAGAATTCCTATGTCTCCACAGCATTATCAGCATACAGCTCATAAATTTTAGTCAATCTGATAGGTGATAAATATTTCATTGCAATTTAATTTGCACCTTTTTATTTGCAAATTAAACATGTTTTGATATATTTAAGAACAATTTTATAAGTTATAGAATTATCTACGTTTTTTGCCATTTCTTCCCCAATGCTTTAGCCTTTTTCTTTACATTTTAAAGAAGTAATCACATATTATGGAAATTTGCCTTTTCTAATTAACATGTGTTCTTTTCCCTATGGCATTTTCCTCCAAGCACTTTAGAAGAGCATGTAATTGAAATTAATGTTTTTGTTGCCTCTGCGTGTTTTGAGTCATGCATAGTTTCTGATTATGTTTAGTGTTAGGACATTTCAGAGAAGAATACCACTCCTACCTCTCCGTACCAAGGAAGAGAGGGGACTGGCTAGAAGTGGGATCACTCCTCACTGGTTTTTAGTCTGGGCTGTTACAGCTTTGCATGAGACTTCCTGAATTAACACCCCACCGCGCAGCTTCTAGACTGAAACTATTACACATGGATCTCTGGAGTATCAGTTTCCTCAAGAGCTAAGTATCTCTACATTTTAATATTCCATTTCTTCTCTCTTCTTTCAGAGATTCCTTTAAATTTCTTAATGTTTCCACAAATCATTCAAAACAAATAAATATGTTTGTTCATATAACTTTGCCAAGCTTGTTTTAGACTTACTATTTTTGAGGATTTCTAGAATATCTAGGTTGGACATATTGCTATAACACACACACACACACACACAACAACAACAACAACAACAACAACAGAAGAATTAGATATTATTTTACAATTATATGGAAGGTTTTGGTAGATAACATTGATACATCCAAATGCAAACTGTTTGACACTCCTTTAACCACCTTCTGCATTTTCCTTGTATGATGAGAAAAATTCAAACAAATATTACTTTGTGCACTAAATATTTTTCCTCAAAAAACAATAAAAATTAGGCATTATTTTAAAAACCCCAAGGAAAAGAAACTATATGTATGAAGGTAAAAAATAGAAAATCACAGGGGAATAATTTTGATAGGAAAATAATGCCCCAAAAGCAGATTATAATGATCTATTCTTAGGTGTTCACCACTATTTTTGCATCTTTCTCCATGCTAATATTTAAAATAACTTATTTAATATTTAATTTTATAGTCAATATATTTATTTTCTATTAATGTAATCTGATGAAACAGGATTGGTTTTGGGCAGTAGATTCTAAAATCCGTTTGTGTATCAAAGGCAGGATAGCTGTATAGGAAATACCCCAAATTTTATTAAAAATACAGATGCCTAAGACTCATCTTTAGTTGGCTAACACAGAAAAATATTCATATATCAGCTTTGCAGGAAAGGAAATGGAGGATTAAAAAAATAAATTGCCTACGGCTTACAGCAACTATCTGACAAGCAAGTCAGTTGACAATATTTATGTTTAAATATACCAATGTTGGACATATTCTGTATGACATTTGTGTTAGCTTTCTGAGTTTTTCTAATTATCTATTTGTCTATCATGAGGACAATATAGCGGAATAGTGTGTGCTATTTGGAAATAGCCTGAATTTATTACAAGTAATATCATCTCTTTGGCTGTTACTTAGAATTCTCTAAACTAAATAGAAAAAGACACTCTAAGAAATTTGGTCAGGACCAATAGTTTAAAGTGAAGTATGTTTATTCCTGAAATTGGTGGTGTCATAGTATATTTTGTGGTGGAGAAAATAAATTATATGAGATGAAATAAACATAAATTGTGAATGCAAATTTATTTCTAAAACAAAAGTATATAAGCAATTCACTGTTGATTGATGTTAGACAATCCTGTTGATAACAAATTTGCTTAGGTGAATACAAAACAAGGTAGAGAATGTTTCTCAAATCTATTTTTTTTTCCTGAAGGTCATTTTTTAAACCAAGCAAAGTATAATTTCCATGCAATGTAAACAGGCATACCAATGCCCTTTAGGTATGTAAACCATATAAAGGGCTTTGTGTCATATTTATTTTAATTTTGAAATGGCAATCTGTACAAATATCCTTTTTAGTTTCTTAGCTTCTCTTGCCCACAATTGTCCCCGCCCTTTTCCTTTATCCACACACTTCCTAAAACTTACAAGGGTGATGAGGAATAATAAGGAAAAGATATATTTGTATTCTGCTGACTCTGCCTCACTACTGAATCTCTTTGTACATATTATTCTATCAAACCTTCCATATAGAAGATCTAGATTGATAATCAGCAAAATGTTTATGTAGCATCATTAGAAATAAAATATATTCCCCTTTGGCTTCTTTTGCAGGGGGTCAGGGGGTAGGGAGGGAGGGAAGGGAAAGTGGAAATATTGGAGACTGAATTTGAGCAAATTATATTCTAAACTTTTTTAATTCTGTAAAAATGAGTCTTAAAATGTTCTATGTATAACTAAAAAGAAGCAAAACAAATTATTTTCCTTTGGAAACACTATTTGTCAAGTAGAACAAATGCTAGGAATCATGTGCTAGTAGAAACAATCAAATATAAAGGCTGAGAAAATATAATAGAGGAAAAGATGATGAGCATACATTCAAGTGAATAGAAATGAGGGAGTAGGAGCCAAAAAAAAAAGTCTAGGAGTTGATCTGGAACTGCTGACAGCCTCATTAGGCTGAAATGCAGCCAACCTAATATTGAACTGTTTTCGCTAGTATCCCGAGCAAACCCGAGCTGTTTTAAGTCTTAGAGCCAAGAGACCTCATACTCTAGTATACCAGGAAATGCAATGAGTATGTTGTCAATGATACGTGGTGTTTTCAATCACAAGTTGGAAGAAATGTATAGGGACACTATCAGACTCTGGCCAAACTTCTCAAAATTTTCTTCAAAAGACCCAGAAGATATTGGAACATTGATTAAAATAAATTAATTGCAATTAATTTAAATTTCTAAGTTTCCCACGAGCTTGTGTAGTAAATGAGTTGGGGTGAAATGAATGAAACATTTTTTAAAAAATATTTTAGCCAGAAATGTGAGGAGAATTTATTTATATTTATATATACATTACCGATCTGACAGGAGAATGAGGTAGAAAGCTTGAAAATTATTAAAACTTAGAACTTCAGGACAAGTTAGCAGTGCATCACATGGAAACCAGTAAGCTTCAAAGCAGCATTCAGGAATTACAAAAAACAAGTCGGTACTTGTTATAGTAATTTCCAAGACTAACCACACATGCCTTTTGGTGAACATAATAGTGCACAGAACTGTTTTGTGGCTAATGTGGACAGGTTGCATTAATTTTGCCTGAGGTTGTCATTAAGTATATAGTTTTATATAGTATATAGTATATAGTATATGTCATTAAGTATGTAGTTTTAAAGATGATCTACTCCCTGTCCCCAAACACGAAAAGATTTAGGTATTCATTAATAGAAGAGCTTATTCAAGAACTAGATCCAGAATGATAAGCATATGTAGTTTTTATTATTCCAAAATACAAAGTAAAAATTGTATTATTCATAGAAAAAAGTGAAAATTTTTCTGTATTAGTTCCAGGTTTGAGAAAAATCCAAATGTAGCTCTTATAGTTGCTGATTGAACCTGAACTGTTAAAATATCTATGTAAACAGAAACCTTAGGCTAGGTCAGGTATAATCTACAAACAATCAGCAGGTATATGAAAAAATGATCAACATCTCTAGTAATAAGAGAAATGCAAATCCAAACTACCCTAAGATATCATCTCACCCCAATTAGAATGTCTATTATCAAGAATACAAGCAACAACAGGTGTTGGCGAGGATGTGGGGAAAAGGGTACACTCATACATTGCTGGTGGGGTTGCAAATTAGTGCAGCCACTCTGGAAAGCGGTGTGGAGATTTCTTGGAAAACTTGGGGAATGGATCCACCATTTGACCCAGCTATCCCACTCCTTGGCCTATACCCTAAGGACTTAAAATCAGCATACTACAGTGTTGCAGCCACATCAATGTTTATAGCAATTCACTATGGCTAGATTGTGGAAACAAACTAGATGCCCTTCAATTGATGAATGGATAAAGAAACTGTGGTATGTATACACAGTGGAATATTATTCAGCCATAAAGAATAATAAAATCATGACATTTGCAGATAAATGGATGGAATTGGAGAAGATCATGTTAAATGAAATAAGCCAATCCCAAAATAACAAAGGCTGAATGATTTATCTTATAAGTGGTTGATGACACATAGTAGGGGTGGGGGGAGGCACGGGAAGAATGGAGAAGGGATGGATTGCATAGAGGAAAATGAGGGATGGGAAGAGGGCGAGAAGGAAAGATAATAGAATGAGACACACATCAATACCCTATGTATATGTATAAATATCAAATTATATGATTCTACTTTGTGTACAACCAGAAAAATGATAGTTGTACTCCAGTTGTGTACGATGAACTAAAATAAAGAATTTAATTAAAAAAAAAGATTCAGCCAAAGCTGTTTTTTCATCATACAAGTGATGACTCATCACTTGGGGTGATAAAAGCTCTCTGACCTGCCATATTTTCTTTCCTTGTAGCTCCATAGGGAAAATGGAGTGGCTAATATATCTTGACAAATCATGCTGCATATAACAAAGCCTTTGTTAGCTGCTTCAATTTGACTTTAGTGTTAAAGCAACTAAACTTTTGGCCCCCTCTTCAGATACTTCAGATATTCAGGTACCTTCATTTTGAAGACAGAAGGATCATCTCTAGTATAGGGTAAGCATGGTGCCCTAGAAATCAATCCAGCCTACAGTCTATATACATGTCTTATATAGAGTTTTAAAGGAATGCCTGAGTTGATAGCCCTCTTCAATTATTTGAAGATATTGGATGGCCCTTTTTTGTCCTCTTCTTAAGTCAGTAACTTTGTTGTATAACTATTCCTGTTTCTTCCTTTCTGTCCCACTTTAAAAATCATCTTGACTGTCTCAATTACTTTTTGTCATATTGCCAAACATAGCCTTTTATCTCATGCACTATGACCAATGAGTGGAAGTGAGAGAGAGTTAAGAACTGGCCTCCATGGGATTCACATATTCAATAGAGTGAGATGTCTTTTAAGATTATATTTTGGATTCCTCCAGAGAAGTTCACCCATTGTATTCACTAGGTGACTTGATGACAAGTGGATAGGTGAAAATATAGGGAAAAAATATAAAGTGGTACTGGACACAGTGGCACATGCCTGTGCCTCCAGAGGGCCTCCGGAGTCTGAGGCAGGAGGATTGTGAGTTCAAAGCCAGCTTCAGCAAAAGAGAGGCACTAAGCAATTCAGTGAGACCCTCTTGCTAAATAAAATACAAAATAGGGCTGGGGAGAGGCTCATTGGTTGAATGCCCCTGAGTTCAATGCCTGGTACCATAAAAAAAAAAAAAAGAATACCCGAGTGTTTTGTCAATAGCTATAAAGTTTTAGTTAATCAAAATGAATAAGCTCCAGAGATCTAATGCACAATGCTGAGTTCAATCCCCAGATCCCAATAAATAAATACATAAATTAATTAATTAAATTACAAACGTGATTTGGAAATCTATTAAAAATCTGGACATATTCAGTTTATGAAATAGAGGACTTGTGAATTTTGACAGCTAAGAGCTTAAGGGTTGTTCTGTCAAAGGGGGTAAAGAATTAGCTTGTTAGAATTCCAAATTGTAGACATGCAAAAAGAAGATAAATGTTGCCTTTCAGAACAAAATGGTGATTCCCTAATTACTACAAATGTGCAATGAGAGCATTGGAATTGAGGGGTGATTCTATCATTGAGATGAGCTCAAAAGGTTCCCTTGAATCTCTGGATTTAAAGGTTAGGTTTCTTTTTTATTTGTGTTTAGTGGTCTCCAAATTCATCTCCACCTTCTGCAAATGAAATTATTATTTTCCTCCTCAAGAGATCTCCACAATGACTCCTGAGAAAGACTAATTTAGAGTCTTCCTTGTCTCCTCACTCCTCTAGCAACATCTACTAAAATGTGTAGAGAATAAAAGAATTCGCACAAAATGTGTGTAGGTGCTACGTGTTCCACCATCAAATCAATCTGAAAAATATTCTGTTTTAAAGGCTTGATTAATCTAAGTTTTGAGATTGAGAAATGTAGCTTGTTGATATGAATTACGAGCTTTCAGAGTGAAATATGAGATGACAAATTTCATGGTGCGTTTAGTATCAAAAGAATTTTTTAGTGCTTTGTAGAAGTACTAAGTATTCTATGAGACTACTTGAGAATGATTCTTGAAAAAAACCTCTCACCCTATGCTAATTATCATGCAAAGCCCTTATTTTATCTTTAGTTACATGTCATCTTTAATTATTCAACTTTTCACATATGTGTATCTTTTCTCCAGGTCAAGGCACATGCAGTAAAACTTGGCATATCTCTCTTCTCTTTCCTCTTCATCCCACATTGCCTAATGTGACAACAACATATGTATTTGAAAGAAGCCTCTGTGTGTTTTCAGTCGGAAACATCTCCCTGTCCCCAGCTTAACCAGATTGTCAACAGCTGTATTTTTGTAGTCAAGAGTCTGTTCTCACAGCAATACATGTATACTATATATATTTTATATATAACACCTATGCAAATCTACCAGACATGTAAAATTTTATAAATATGTTAATTATGGAAAATGATATAGCTTTTAGGGAAAGAAACATAATAAACACATTTTATCTATGTCTTCTAGTTAACGTTTCTTATTTTCTTAGTTAACAAAATTGCCCCCAAGACATATTTCTCCCATTTGAATTATTTTTTTATTCGTGAATTATTTTTCAGAATTAGAATGCTTTCATAACAATAAATTTAAGTCTTCCATTAAGCTCACCTGAAAAATGTCATGATTTAGTGTGGTAACCAGTACTAGATTTTTCTTTACATTGAAGGACACATATACATATAAAGCAAGTGACTACAATCCTTACACAGCTACCTTTTCCTGATGTCCTCTTTTGTATTTTTTTGGGTGGGTACTGGGGATTGAACCCAGGTGTGCTCAACCACTGAGACACATTCCCAGTCCTTTATATATTTCATTTAGAGTCAGGATCTTGTTAAGTTGCTTAGGACCTCACTAAGTTGCTGAGGCTGCTTTGAGCTAGAGATCTTCCTGCCTCCCAGGCTGCTGGGATTTCCAGTACCACAGTGCATCACCCTGCCTGGCCCAGAAGTCCTGTTTTTGAATAGGATGGCACTTTTTCTCCTCTTCCTTTTATATGTATTCATTTATTTATTTTGCTCTTTGAATCTGATTTTTGGTGTGTTTTTCTATTTTATTTTTATTAACATGTGCTCATTGTATATACTAATGGAGTTTCACTGAGATATTTCAAAACATGCTTATAAAATCTCTCTTTCTTACTCTCTCTTTTTGCTTTACAATTTTTTTAGTTTTTAAATTTTTTTATTTTTTATTTTTACAGACTGCATTTTGATTCACTGTACACGAATAGGGTACAACTTTTCATTTCTATGGTTGTACATGATGTAGATTCACACCATTCATGTAATCATACATGTACATAGGTAATGATGTCTGTCTCATTCCACCATCTTTCATACCCCCTCCCCCATCTCATTTCCCCTATGTAATTTATCTAAAGTTCCTCCAATCTTCTCTTTTCCCCACCCGCCCTGCCCCCATTATGTATCATCATCCACTTATCAGGGAAAATTTTGGCCTTTGGTTTCTTGGGATTGGCTTATTTCACTTAGGATAATATCCTCCAATTCTGTCCACTTATCTGCAAATGCCATGATAGTATTCTTCTTTATGGCTGAATAATAATCCATTGTGTATATATACCACAGATTCTTTATTCATTGATCGGTTGAAGGGCATCTAGGTTGGTTCCACAATCTAGCTATTGTGAATTGAGCACTATAAACATTGATGTGACTGCCTTATTGTAGTATGCTAATTTTAAGTCCTTTGGGTATAAACTGATGAGTGGGATAACTGGGTCAAAAGGTGAGTCTATTCCAAGTTTTCTGAGGAATCTCCACACTGCTTTCCAGAGTGGCTGCACCAATTTGCAACTCCATCAGCAATGTACAATTGTGCCTTTTTCCCCACATGGACACCAACACCTATTATTGCTTGTGTTCTTAATAATAGCCATTCTAATTGTAGTAAGATGAAATCTTAGAGTTGTTTTAGTTTGCCTTTCTCTAATTACTAGAGATGTTGAACATTTTTTATATCTTTGTTAGTTGCTTGTATATCTTCTTCTGTATGTCTTCTTCTGTAAAGTGTCTGTCCAGTTCCTTGGCCCATTTATTGATTGGGTTCTTTCTATTTTTGGTGTAAAGTTTTGTAAGTTCTTTATAAATTTTGGATATTAGTGCTGTATCTGAAGTGTATGTTGAAAAAATTTTCTCCTACTCTGTAGGCTCTCTCTTCACATTGTTGATGGTTTCCTTTGTTGCGAAAAAAATTTTTAGTTTGAATCCATTCCATTTATGGATTCTTACTTCGATTTCTGTGCTTTGGGAGTCTTGTTAAGGAAGTCTGCTCCCAAGCCTACATGATGAAGATTTGAGCCTACATTTTCTTCTATTTGGTGCAGATTCTCTGGTCTAATTCCTAGGTCCTTGATCTATTTCGAGTTGAGTTTTGTGCAGGGTGACAGATAGAGGTTTAATTTCATTTGACTACATATGAATTTCCAGTTTTCTCAGCACCATTTGTTGAAGAGGCTATCTTTTCTCCATTGTATGTTTTTGGCTCCTTTGTCTAGTATGAGATAACTGTACTTGTGTGGGTTTGTCTCTGTGTCTTCTTTTCATTACCATTGTTCTACCTGTCTATTTTGGTGCCAGTGCCATGCCACTTTTGTTACTAGTGCTCTATAGTATATTTAAAGGTCTGGTATTATAATACCTTCTGCTTCACTCTTCTGCTCAGGATTGCTTTGGCTATTTGAGGTCTCGTATTCTTACAGATGAAGTTCATGTTCACTTTCTCTATTTCTATAAGGAATGCCTTTGGGATTTTAATTGGAATTGCATTGTATCTGTACAGTGCCTTGGGTAGAATGGCCGTTTTGACAATATTAATTCTGCCTATACAAGAACATGGGAGATCTTTCCATTTTCTGTGGTTTCCATTAATTTCCTTTTTTAGTGTTCTGTAGTTTTCATTGTAGAGGTCTTTTACCTCTTTTGTTAGATTAATTCCCAGGAATTTTATTTTATTTTATTTTTTTGAGGTTCTTGTGAATGGAGTGGTTTTCCTCATTTCTTTTTCAGAGGATTCATCACTTATGAATAGAAATGCATTAGATTTATGCATATTGATTTTATATCCTGCTACATTGCTGAATTCTTTGATGAGTTCTAGAAGTTTTCTGGTGGAGTTTTTTTGATTCCTCTAAATATAGAATCATGTCACCAACAAGTAGTGATAATTTGAGTTCTTCTTTTCCTATCCATATCCCTTTAATTTCTTTGGTCTGTCTGATTGCTCTGGCTAGTGTTTCAAGGATAATGTTGAGCAGAAGTGTTGAAAGAGGGCATCCCTACCTTGTTCCAGTTTTTAGTGGGAATGCTTTCAGTTTTCCTCCATTTAGAATGATGTTGGCTATGGGCTAAGCAAAGACAGCCTTTACAATGTTGAGGTATGTTCCAAATATCCCTATTTTTTCTAGTGTTTGAGCATGAAGTGGTGCTGTATTTTATCAAATGCTTTCTCAGCATCTACTGAAATAATCATATGATTCTTAACTTTAAGTCTATTGATGTGATGAATTGTGTTTTTTGATTTCCAGATGTTGAACCAGCCTTGCATCCCTGGGATAAACCCCACTTGATCATGGTGTACTATCTTCTTAATATGTTTTGTATGCAATTTGCGAGAATTTTGTTAAGGATTTTTGCATTCATGTTCATCAGAGATATTGGTCTAAAGTTTTCTTTCCTTGATGCATCTTTTCTGGTTTGGTTATCAGAGTGATACTAGCTTTATAGAATGAGTTTGGAAGTGTTCCCTCCTTTTCTATTTCATGGAATACTTTGAGGAGTATTGGTATTAGCTCTTCTTTAAAGGTCTGTAGAACTCGGCTGAGACTCCATTTGGTCCTGGGCTTTTCTTGGTTCATAGGCTTTTGATGGCTTTTTCTATTTTGGTGCTTGAAATTGATCTGTTTAAATTGTGTGTTTTCCTGATTCAGTTTGGGAGGATCATATGTCTCTAGAAACCTGTCAATGTCTTTGATATTTTCTATTTTGTTGGAGTATGGATTTTGAAAGTAGCTTCAAATTATGTTATGTATTTCAATGGTGTCTGTCGTGATCTTTCCTTTTTCATCACGAATTTGAATAATTTGAGTTTTCTCTCTCTTTCTCTTTATTAGTGTGGCTAAGAGTTTATCAATTTTGTTTACTTTTTCGAAGAACCAACTTTTTGTTTTGTCAATTTTTTGAATTGTTTCTCTTCTTTCAATTTCATTGATTTCAGCTCTAATTCTAACTATTTCCTGTCTTCTACTACTTTTGGTGTTGATCTGTTCTTTTTCTAGGGCTTTGTAATGTAATGTTATGTCAGTTGTTGACTGTTGTTCTTTTAATGTGTGAGCTCAATGCAATGAACTTTCCTCTTAGTACTACTTTCAGAGTGTCCCAGAGATTTTGATATGTTGTGTCGTTGTTGTCGTTTACCTCTAAGAAATTTTTTTATTTCCTCCCTGATATCTTCTGTTATCATTGCATCATTCAACAGCCTATTATTTAGTCTCCAGGTGTTGGAGTAGTTTTTGTTTTTTATTTTATAATTGATTTCTAATTACATTCCATTATGGTCTGATAGAATACAAGGTAGTATCTTTATTTCTTCTTTTTGTATTTACTAATGACTGTTTTGTGGCATAGCATATGCTATATTTTGGAGAAGAATTCTTGAGCTGCTGGGAAGAAAGTGTATTTGCTCCAGGATGGATGAAATACTCTATATATGTCCGTTAAGTCTAACTCATTGATTACATTATTTAATTCTATAGTTTCTTTGTTCAGTTTTTGTTTGGAGGATCTATACAATGGTGAGAGTGGTGTGTTCAAGCCACCCAGTATTGATGGAATTCCCTCTGACTTCCTTCAGTCTTACTGATTAATCCTATTCTCACTGACAGTCTGTATGAGTTAACTCCTCCTACTTTAAGTATGAATATTAATTTTATAAATGTCAATAATTCTGAAATTGTTACATGCACCTCCTGACTACATTTTAATTAAATGTCATTTGCTGTACAATGCATCTCAACTGCAAATTCCTTAAGCATGTTTCAACAAAATGAACAAAATTGAAAATATAGCAAATAGGAAACATCATATTTTATCAAAAAAATTTTCACTGAAATAAATCATTAATATGTTTAAATTTGAATAATGTTTTTTAACTCTTAAAAGAATTATAAACTGACATTTTAAAAGTTGATATATTTTCCAAAGATGTGAAAAATCACAATATGCCATAGAGCTAGGTAATGATCAATAGCTCACCAAAACTTATGGAATGAGATTTTCTGATAGAAACTATAATTTTACTGTTATTAAGTCTCCTGTGTGGGTGCTTAAAATGTAAAGATAATGTAATTTTTACATGTATTATTTTCTGAAGCTTAATGAAAAAAATCACAAAACTGGCTTTCTTTTTTGAAGTCAGTCATAGAGTTTATGTGTAAAACCATCAACTATTTTAATGAAAAAAGTTGTGAGGAAACACAATGTCATTTATTCCACTGTTGCAAAACCACTACATATTTCGCTATATCTGATATAAGGAGTTTTTGAACTGAACTCAGCCTTGAACCAGGTGTGTGACCTTGTGTTGAATCTATGCCTTTCTTTTTGCTATGCTTTCTCATTTTCTAAACTAGGGAAATTATAGCAAATTAGGTAATGTATTTAGGTAATATAGCAACAAAATTTCAGCTTCTGAGTGGCCTTTTCCTTTGTGATGGGCCGATGTAACAGCAGAATATCCAGCGCTCTGTTGAGTTAGGGGAAATGGCAGCTTTGTGTATCTTTCATCCTGAAATTGATTTAAAGTAGAATTAAGGATTTTATCAACTTCAGAATCCCACTGATTCTTTAGGTTAGCTTCTTCTAAATATACTGTAGAAAAGTAGCTTGGAACATTTTTGTTTATTTGTTTCAGATGTCTGGGTGTTCTAGTTTGGTTAAGAGCCTTCGTGCTTTTCTGTGGTGTTCAGCTGTGGTATAGCCTGGCCTATATCTTCATCTGCTTGGAGAATGCACCCTGGCTTTGCTCTGGGTTGCCACAGTTAGCTCCCTCAGTTGTGCTTCTACCAGAGATTTCCTCATATCTTCTCCTAATAGAACCTATTTTCTTTTTTAGGTAATTGATGAAGATGTGCAAAGAGAAGGTGAACCCTACCACAAGCTTCAAATTTCTATATGTTTTTGGCTTCTAAATCAACCATGCACGTCCCTTTGTCCATTAGACCTACTTCTGTCTAATGAGAAGTCAGGGAATTTTGCCTGGGAATTGATTAAAGAGAGATGTAAAGGAATTCCCACAACTTTTTCTTCCAACCTTGGAGAGATAATACCTAGAGTCCTAACATCTACCTTGCAAATGTGGGGAAACCAAAAGAAGTACAAAGTAGCTGGTTCAGATCCCTGACACTGATGCACATTGGAATTAACCAACCCTGGATTTACCACTTTTTGGATTTTTCTCATGTATGACAACAAACATGCATAGTTAACACAATTTCAGTTTTAAATTACTACGTATAATTTTGTGGTATGTCTGGATAAAGGATTTGAATCTGCTAGAATAATGTAAGGTTCAACCCTGATGTCACTAGGGGACTCTCAGATCAGGTAGGTTAGAGACAAATAAGTGCCATGATGCTTGCTTTCAGACCCTCCTCAGCAGAAGTCACTATTTCTGGTCTAAAGGTCTTTAAATAATTCCAACTATTTTTTTTAAAATTTGGTCTACATCCCTGTTATGTATGTTCTCACTTTAGATTTTGTAATGATCCAATTATTTATTGTCGTTATATGACTTAAGATTCCTAGTCAAAAAAGATCCATGAAATAATCTTTTAGAACATTTTAAGGCATTGGAAAGGAATATTTGGTATATTCTCAAACATTTTCTGCATTAATTCCACTACTAAAACTCTATTATAAGGAAATAAATGTGTTTATAGGTTTAAGTACAGATATAAATATATTACTTTTCATAAAATGTTAATTGTAAAGATAAAATCATGAAAAAGGTCCACCAAGAAAATAGTGAAATTTTGAATTAAAATGTGCTACAGTCATGAAAAATGTATTCTTTGTTTTTCTCATTTGTGTCAGTTTGATCTCTAATGGTAAAATAAAAATAATTATGAACAATAATTGATCTAGCCACTGGGAAGGAATACTTATGGATTGCATAAAGCAATTTTATATTGATCTAAAACAGATAGTTCATAGTTTTAATAAACATCTATAATGCCTGTTATGGCTGTATTAAATACAGAATTAGCATTCAATCTCAGTTTTGATTGTGCTTATAGATCTAACTCTGTGGAGGATTTCTTATTGAAATATGCATATTTAAAGTACAAGCTGAATAATGTAAGAGCTACATCGACATGACTAAGGATTGCAAAGGAAATTCTGAGCTGCCCAAAAGTCTGCAATAATTTAGGGAACTGTCCATCACTGACATATTGATTTAGGATGTTTTCTCAGGGAGTCAGGGTAGCATAGTGGCCACTCTTGATCTGCCACTTTGAGGCACTACAAAAGCGATACTATTCCTTTAAGTTACCTTTTAATGGAAATTATATCTGTCTCTCCATGTCTTTAAGCCTATGAATGTAAATGATAAAATGAATGTATATGAATGGGCTTTAAGGAAAATGTAATGTTTGGTAAAAATTCCTTAAAAGGTATTTGAAAAAGATGTGATTTTGATCAAAGGCTATTGATATTTAAGCTATTTGTTGATACTGTAAAGTATGCAAATAACCTAAAATCTTTTGAAATTTAGGTATGAAATAAATTGTCTTAAAATCTGTGTTTTTATATTAATTTTGCTGCTGTTGCCTTTATCCTTAATCTCAGCTGAGTGTTGCATTCATAAGGTATCAGAAGTGAATTGTCTATGAACTTCATGTTTTAAATTATATTTTTCTTATTCTAATGAAGGAATAACAATTAATTGTAGACAGAAGAGAAAGAACCCTGTGAGCCTGTTATTTATGATTTCTTAAATAATGCCCACATATCCCAGTAGAAAGTGTTTCAACCAAGGTTAACAAGGTACTCATTGGATGCTTTAAGCTTTTCAAAATAAAACAAAAGAAACAGAAAAAATACTAGGCCATAAACTTCCCCATCCATACCAACAAAGTGTGCAATAAAATAGGTATGTCCTCTTGTGGGCAGTTTCAGATGTGTACTTTTGTTTTCTGAATATGAGGTTTGTTTGATACTGTTGACTTGGATGCCTTGAAGGTAGAATGAAGATATGTCATAAAATTTGAAATCAATAATGAAGGAAAATGAAGAAATAAAAACTTATATTGGCTATGTAAAGAGTTTTATAATTTTGGCCTGTAAATGAGATCATAGTACAAGAAAAATGAAATCCTTTTTTATATTTTCTGGTCATGGGATTTTCAGAAACACAGAAGATAAGGCTCCCTATTAATTTTGTCTTATAAAGAAGATGAGGTTGAATTGACTCTTCAAATAGGTTTAGGATGCGGGCTATGGGTTATAGAAGACAGTGCAGTTTAGAACAAAGTGTTTATTCTTCGTACGAAGGATTGAATGTGTTACAGTGGATAGAAAGATTTTTCCACTATGCCCTTGGGCTGGCATGGATTCAAATCCTAGCTCCACAAATGCCTCAAGGACAAATTAATTCACCTTCTGTATTTTAGTTCTCAGTATCTAAAGTGGACAGAAAAATAACTACATCTACTAAAAGATGGAAAATATATGAAGTACTTTCGCAGCCACTGGAAGGTATTTAGGATGCTGTAGCCGTAATAAAAGTGTGGAGAGGAGGAGAGTTGAGGTGAAGATAAAGGGAAAAGAAGGTGCACACAGCAGAGCAGAAGTGGGAAGGAAGAATGTGGGACAGGTAAGTTAGAATTATTGTTATGATGTCCGTAAGGGCATGTGCTGCTGGGAATGGGAGGCCATTCATGTGCCCACACAAAAAGTGGAGAGATGTTGGAGAAATTCATGGTATTCAATGTAGAAAGCATAGCACTAATAAAAAGGAAGCATGAATATTGAAAGGAATGATCCAATCAGCAAACTTAAACTCCATATCTAGTTACGAGAACAGCATGTGTGAGAGAGAATTTCTCCTGGAGACCTTGATCAGGCTGCACCCTACCACTTCCACTATTGCCTCCACACCTGCATTGGCAACAGGTAAGAGATGCGGAGGGACTGTCAGCAGCAATGGGGTCATATCAGCACACCACTTAAAGTTAAGTACATGGCTTCAAGGACTACGCCCCCAAAATTCAGAGTTTCACTTTGGAGGAATAATATCATGTCATTTTGTGTACCTAGAACTGGTCTCTGCAAGGCCACCGTCACTTCCCAAGTATCATGACTTACACCAAAGGAATTATACTATTTAGTCTTAAGTTTAACATCATGGATTAAATTTCATTCAATGGGACTCTTTCAGATGATTCTGTATGAGATAAAAATAAGCTTCATATTGGCTACATGGAATGATTCCCATGAAAATTACCCTAGTGTTCACAATTGAGGGTCATATGAAAATGAGCAAATCTCAGTAACTACTCCTAGATTTAGACAGATAGCAATAAGTTCTATTTGCTTGAAAATTAAATTTGATAAGATTAAGATACTACTTTAGAAAATTTTGAGAAAAAGCAATGCTTTTAGATTGCCTTAAAATAAAAATTTACGACTTTATTTTTTAATCTTCAGAAACAGCTGTTGAATAAAAACTGTGTGTGTGTGTGTGTGTGTGTGTGTTTGTAATTTTTCTATATTTGGCTGAAGATTAGCTCTAAGGAGCTATGCTTAAATTGCTTTGTTTGGTGTGGGAGAAAGAGCCCAAATTATGTATTTAAAAAATCTACAGTTAATACATGTATTATTTCCTTCTACTGTAAAATAAATCTTAAATTTTAATCCACAACTTATTTTAAAAGAAAACATTAACAGCTGTTACTTATTCACTCTGGAATTATGAAATGTTAATAGGTAAAGCATCATTAAATTCTTTTGGCAAGTACTTCACTTCAGGTGATTGACATAGCCAGTTTTCAAACTGCAAAATATCCATGCTCTTTAATATTTGGTTATTATGTGACGATTCCAAATGCATGAAGACATATAGACTATATTTTACAGATTTTAAAGTGAGAACTACATTCATAAACCACTAAAATCCTTTAATGGTAAAAATTAACTCACAAATATTTTACTCATTATGCCAAAACAGAATATAGCTAGTTAAATTTAACCCAAACTGACTTATCTAAAAATAAATGAAAGAACTTTATCCATAATTTTTCTAAAGATTTACAATATCATGACCCACAGACTCAGCTAAATCATTTTGTTCCAATGAATGAGAGAACATTTCCAGAAATTTCAAGCTTGTCAAAAATATTAGTCACCTATTTAAAAATCCATTACCATGAAGTGTAACTTTTGAAGAAGAAATTCATTTGTCAGCATAACTCGTACACATTGAATGTTTACCTTAAGAAAAGCTGTACTCTTGTTTTATAGCATATGCTAGGAATAATGCCACTGTTATATTTTTAAAGAAGTATGAACTATTATTGGGTAAAGCATCATTAAATTCTTTTGACAAGTGCTTTACTTCCGGTGATTGACATAGTTAGCCAGTGTATGAGAAATTCAAACAAATTCATTTGGAAATAAATATTTCAAACAGAAAATAAATATGTGTATTTTGAGCAAAAATTGAAATTGTGAAATAGTTTGTCTTTTAAAACATTTTTCTGACATCAATGGCAAGTGTTACTGTGTCCAGGGACAATGGGTATATGTTAGATGGCTCCAACTCAAGGACCCTGATTATATCTCCTGTAGGTAAGGGCTTTGGTTCTGAGGAGCGATCCTGACTTGACTGGTGATTTGTTAACTAAACAATCAAATGAATAAAGCAGGAACGTTGTCACCTCTCTCTGTTCTCCTTAAATGGCAATCATTTGTCTTTACTCTGTGAGTTTTCATGGGTAGTTCTGTACTCTATCATAAATATGAGTTCTAAAATGCACTGACTTAATGGACTTATTCTACTATATGCTGTGTGTTTAAGGAATCTTTTCTATACCTCCAACATTACAGAGTTTCAATTAGCATAGTAAATAGCATAATGAAAAGGTGTAGTGAAATAGGTCATAATAGCTTTTCACAGACATGCCAAATAGATGGATAATGATTGCCTTTTCTTTCTCATCTTAGTTTTAAATCACATGTCTATCTCAATAAATATTGAGTAATAGGTCTCAGACCTGCAGTCCAAATCTAATTTCTGTGGGAGATTTGAAAAGCTTGTGTATTTTTATGTGTGGAATATTTAAAAAGTTCTGTACTGCCGAGAATTTGGTTTATATAAGAGTATAGGCTGCTGAATTTGCTAAAAACCTGGGAGTGGGAGATGGGGGATAGAATAAAACTAGGATTCACCGCAGGGAGATTTGCATTTGTGTTGAATGTTACCATATTGCCAGTAGATGATAATCCACTACTTTTTCCCCTACCTTATTAGTGATTTCACTTAAACACTTTACAGTTAATAAAGGTTTTCCTCTCAAATATTCTCTGGTCATTCTCACAGTAATCTCTAAAAGAGACAGGATACATGTCCTTATTCCTCAGTTCCACCTGAGAAAATTAAAGTTGCCAAGAGACTGATCCCTATCCCTTACAAGACTGGAACAGTCTCCCACTTCTAGTTCATTGCTTTCCCCATTGCATTTGACTTCTTTGATCCCTAACAGATGAATGTTTGCTGATGCAATATATTTCTCTACACACTGTTCTGAATTTGAGGCTGCAAAAGAATAGAGAAGGTAAAGAAGACACACTTGATGTAAATTCCAAAATAAATGTGCATTATTTATCTCTCTATCATGTAAGGCTATGTTCATGTCTACCACTTCTAAAATAATTCAGACAAGGAAGAGTAGATCCCACTGGTACCTCTGCAGCTTCCTTTGAAGTGTTTAGTAGGCACAAGAGAAAAAAAAAGTTTTAATACTGTGAAAAATTCTGTTTGGTCTTTGAATCTACATACTCTTGGAAACTGGTGAATACGTCTCTCTAAGTCAAAAGAGTCAGCGGCATTATACTCTAGCAGGAATGCATGCTCTAATAACAGCTATTCAAAAAGCTTTATGTGAAACACAAGACAGAAAGAAATTAAATAATATAACAACTAAATTAAGTATATTTTAATAGATTAAAATATTTTAATATTTAATATTTTAATATTTAATATTTTAATAGAAAATAAACTATCTTCATTTTTTATTTCTCTTGGTTTGTTTGTATCTTTCTCTTTCTCTTTTCTCCTCTCTCTTCCTCTTTCTTCTTCCAACTCCCCAGCCACCTATGATCTAAATATCTATCATTACAGACATTATCTCATGCTATAATTTTAGTATAACTTTGCAATCAGCTCTAGGGTTGTATATCCTCTGTAAAAATTTGAATTTGCTACAGTTGTCAAGCTTCATTTTTTAGTTGGGGAAATGTTAATGCTTTAATTTGGGGTGGGTATGGGCACTAAAGACATGGAGGAGAGAATCTAGCTGGACAGAAAAATAGGAAATTTTTTAAAAATTTAGAAAATATGGAGGAAATGATAGCTCATTGGTTTTCCAGTGTTCTCATGTGCAGTCTCTGGATTGGGCCAATGATACATGCTCTGATGCAGTAAGAGAATTTCCAATTAGTCACACAGACCAGAATTACCACTATTTGGAACTGAAATTGGAGAAGACAGTGACCAACAAAAGCTGCTACTACCAAGAAATTAAATCGTGCATTAGGATTCTAGATATCCTGTGCAGGGCAGCGTAGGCTGATTTCAATATCAGGAAATAATGTGACTCAATATTTTGTATGATTAAATTTTATGAATTCCTATTTTGTTATAACAGGGATTTGCTATATTATGTGACATGTGTCCATGTCAATAATGCAGCCTTATTTTTATAATAAATATTTTGATTCAATAGACATTTGTATTTATAAACACAATTAGTTGCCATGTTGATATGTGTGTGTGTGTGTGTGTGTGTGTGTGTGTGTGTGTCTATATGTAACTGTTATTCTTTTCTATGTTTGGTATTTAAGTTATAAGAGTGTTTTAACTGTTGAAAATTTCCATGTTTTTTCCAGAGCTTCAGGTGGGTATAAAGAAATTGACATGCTTTGCTACGGAGACCATTTCCTTTCATAGTTTTGCTTGCTTGTTTTCTTTAGTGCTAGGGAATGAACTCAGGCAGGGCCTCCTACACACTAGATCCTTCCATATTTGATGCTATGCAAGTCACTATTCTACTCATAAGTGTGGGCATTTATTTAAGTAAATCAATAATATTTCCTAAAATCATTCACTTTTTAGATAAAAGGAAATAGTATATCATTTTTGGTTGGATAGTTAAATGGATATTTAATCACATTTTACATTTTTTTTGTACATATAAGTTCATCAGTTTTTCCAATCTGGATTAGTACTGTTCATTTTTATATTCTTAGATTTTGACACACTGTGGCACTGTTTTCAAAATTTATTGGTATAATTTGTCTATAATATTATCTTAAAAATTTCTCTTTGTCTCATATTTTTCTATATCTGTCCTGATCTGTCATTTGATATTTTAAAGTTTATCTATCTTTTAACAAAGCAAAAATAATGGTTTTCTAAGATGAATTATTTTAATTAAATCTACTGTACCTACATGCATACACGCATATTCAACTAAATGATGATTTGATTGAATAAAATTTCTGCTTAATAACATCTATGAAATCTCAGAAATTATTACATGGTTTTCTAATATTTATGGCTGAAAATTCAATGGTTGCTTTATGAGATAATTGGTTTTTTGCTCTGGAAGCTTTTTAAAGTTTTTTTTATACATTTAGTTAAAAAGTTTTAATAGAATGCATGTTTATTTTTTTCTTTCAATATTCTTATTTAACAAGTTAGTGTGCCATGCTGATATGGAAAAATTGTAGACTTTCAACTCTGCATATATTAAATGTGCTACCAGAAGTATGCTTTTCCTAAATCTGAGTTTCTTCCAGTTCTGTTGGAAATACCTGTTGACTCAACTTTCTTGCAATTTTCTCCATTGGCCCTGACGTAGTGGTTTCTATGTTCTTCCTAATTTTGTCTTCCTTTGGAAATTATTTGCTCTGTATCTTCCAGACAGTTGCTTTTGTTTGTACAGTTAAACTGCTTCCTTTTTATATGATCATGATTTGATTTTAATATTTTCTTCTTTCTTTTCAGTGTGATTTGTGAAGGAGAATAATTGAGATCATAAGCTATATCCTTAAGTTTGATGTGGAAATGAGTTCCTATTAATTTGTAAGATTTTAAAAAATATTTATTAAGGATATTGATTCTTTACTCATTTTCACTATTCATCATATTTTATACATTTACTTCATGTAAGTTTTGTTGATAGTAGTTTTGTTGTCAACAAATGTCACTTAAATAATCATACCTATTATTTTTTAGGAAATATTAGCTTATTATTTTTATAAAGAAGAAACAGTAGCTTGGGATTTACTAAATTTGTGCATTTTATTTATGAATAGAATTTTTCAGTAATTTTAAAGAATTCTGTAAAAGCATTGGCTATTAGCTTGATAATATGATAAGCAAAAGAAAATATTTTCACATATAATGCTTATGTTTTTAAGCTGGTAGAAGCTGCTAAGTAGAAGAAACCATTAATTTAATGTGATAAACTCAGGGTTTTTCATTTGTTTTACTTTTAAATAATTCTACCTTTTTTATTATACACTGGTACTTTCTCTATAACAGTTTTATAAATATCACAAAATTTTTCCAAATTTGTTTGGCAGGAGACTTAAAGTTCCATTGTATATTCATTTTGATACATCTAAGCTATTATCATTCTCTTCACCCACAAAAAGAAACTGCTTTTTAATAATGTGGGAGGTACTTTGTTTATTTTTCTAGTAATGAATTTTTTTCTTAAGACTGTTTATTCAATGTACATCTTTTATCACATATTATTGTACACTTCACCTATTGTATGTTACAAATTACCCTCGCCTGTAAGGTAAATGTGAAAGATTAAAGACTCATTTCTAAAAGGAACTTAACACACAAAATGGTATGTCAAGCAAACTTGGAAAAGGTGTGTGTAGTCAGGAAGATGATAGTGAATTATCAACAATTGTGTATTCTTAATACCTATGTACATGCTGTGTTGAATTTATTGTACCTGACTATGCCAGACTATGGCTTCCTTAAGAGAAGTTGTATGTATGAGACCATAAAGCAAAGATACCAGATTTTGTGTTTAACATGCAAAAAAATGTCCAAGTTGCAGATAGCCTGTCCAGACTAGACATAGCTTGTCCAGATAGAACTCCCAGACTAGATTTAGATCCTATTAGTAGGAGGCAGAAAACAGAAAAGAGGAGAATTAAAGTGGATCAGTTGGACTCTCTGAAGAGCCTTGTTTCGTCAATTGTTAAAATCTCTGTCCCAAGTAGAATAATTTAAAGGGGCTGTAAATAGGACCCCTGACTTAGAAGAAAATAGGGGTAGAGAAACTATCATTTCTTTATTGCTTAATTTCTAGCTGAAAATGTGCCGGGAGGTTTATCTTATAGGACTTCATTTGACTCTACTAATTATGTATTTATAATAGTTACTGAGGAGGAACCAGAGAAGGAGAGATTTAATACAATGTATAGTTCCACCCTGTAAGTGCTAGAATATCTAAGCCTTTGTTCTATTACATTTAATAGCCTAATAAATTTATTTTTAATGATTGGTGTATTGTCCAAAATCAGTATTAGTCCTTGTGTAATTCCTCTCAAAGTTAGGAAGAAGTACTTCTATCTCTGTCTTATATTGACTTGAATGGTACTGGTAGATAGAAGTTTTATTTATCTATTGATTAGAAAGCCACTGCTGTGTTTTCTGACTGTTATATTACTGCTAATATGTTCTTCTCCAAACGGAAAAAATTGTAAGATTTCTGTTAAAAATCCTGTTGTGTCAAAAGAACATTAGAAATGCATACTGCAGAGTTTTTGTAGTTTGATCTTCTTTTTTATGAGAAAAAGTAACATTATAGGCAGAAAAAATTCAGATGTTATATTTTCAAATGAGTGAAGATGTTTTTAAAGTATATTTTTGGCAATCTTTGCCAAATATCATGATCTTGAAAATGCAGCTATAGGCTTTAAAATGTCTTTCTTTTTACTTTTTTTTCCCCCTGCTTTTGGTAACGGATCTAACTCAGGGACGCTTAAACATTGGGTCGCATTCCCAACTCCTTTTTAAAATTTATTTTTATTTTTACTTTATTTTGTAACTTGCTTAGGGCCTTGCTAAATTGCTAAAGCTGACCTTGAAGTTTTTGATCCTTCTGCCTCAGCTTCCTGAGCTACTGGGATTATAGGTATATGCTACACACCCAGCTTAAAATGTCTTTCTATCGCTTCATTTGAACCAGAAATAAAGGAGAAATATTTTTCTTTGATAGTTAGATGGGGAGTTCTTTCTAGGTTATGTAAAGAGGTCTCAATGTTATCCATATTCTTTAATTTCATACATAATTCAGAGATTTCATAGAAATTACTCATAACTTTTTGGGAAAACTCAAAACTGGCTTATATATATGGATTTGAAAGAATTTCTACCTATCTATCCAGGCTTCCAATTAGAAAAGGGCTAAAATTGGTAGCTTTTCCTTATTTAAAATAGGTAATTACATATCAGACTAAAATCAATGGTCTTCCATTTAGTTTTAGAATATTTTTTCTTTTACACAATGAAACAATAGTATCAATAACTTGTTTGGATTAATATTCCTATTTGACCATGAATGGTATTCTTTTGATCCATTGCAGAATACAATAGATTTACAGGATGAGAGAGTCATTACTGCTAAACAGGAAAGGTTGACTAGTTCCAGTGTGTCCCACTGCGGCTGTTCTTTTTGTTCTATTAATGGTATTCAGAGGTTCACAGGAAAGGATATGTAGAGTGGATTTTAGAGGGCAAAAACAAAAAATGAAATAATTTAAAATGTTTAGGGTTATGATATGTGAATTACTATCAAATAGTTAGAAATTTATATTTTGCATATAGAATAAAGCATCTGTGGCTAATTGTTCAATTCTAGTTTTTTCCTATAAAACCTTACAAAAATGTTTTCCAAAATAAGCAAAAATAAATACTTTTAAGTAATCTTATTTGAATTTTACTTAATTCTTTGCATTATTTCCATCCTTTGACGAGGTTTATTTTTTATGATGCAGCAGTCTTTTATGTTGGTAAATGTTCAAAACTTACTTTAAAACGTATTATTTTTGTTGATGAGAGTTTTCCTTCTATTTCAGTTAGGTCAAGTTTCCTTATTGTGTTGTTCAGATCTTCATTTTTACTAATTTCCTGGCCCATCCCTGGGTAGTCTATCAGTAACTAAGAGAGATGTGCTAGTGTCTCCCACTGTGATAAATGAAACCATTGCAGCTGGAGAAATGGGACATTAGAAAAAATAAAGCCATGCCTAGGGGAGGGGCATTATTGCACACCCTTCTCAGAACTACAGCCAAGGAAGGAAAAAGAACAATTGCAATTGCAAAGAACAGACCCTTGAGCCCCACTGACATGAAAAATTCATATCTGCTTTCCCCATTCCCTGATATCAGGGTAATTAGTATTGAGTTAAAATAACAGCAGAATACTGCTAAGGGATCTATAAGAAGCAGACTCCAGGATGCAATGCAAAGGGAAAACCAAGAGTTGACAGTGGAGCTAACACTATTGCTTACCTAAATATATTAGTAGCATTAAAATTGTTAGTTCTAGAGTGTTAACTTTCCTCTTTGCTTTGGAAAGTTATTAAGTTTTTCACATTTTCTTGAACACATTAGCACAATTAGTGTTAAATTCATGGGTGAAAATTCTTGGGTCTCTTCTTGATTTTCTATCATGTTTTCTTGTTTTGTCTTAGAACTTGCTCATTTGTGGATGTGCTAGAGTGCACTTGAAACAATGCATATTTAAAACTTGAGACAGGACCTGAGGTCTATGATGATGATAACTTATTCACAAGTATGTTGATTGAATTCTATCTAGAAGCTAGAGAAATTAACAAATCCAGGACATTTTAATCACATTGGAGATTAAATGATGCAAAGCCACGCTTTCTACCCAGTGAGAGCAAGACCTCTTCCAATTCACATTCACTAAAAATATTCACTAAATATTCACTAAAATTCACTAAAAATACAACATCTATGGTTCTTTTTCAAAGTCTATTTATTTTTTAGTTTTCCTTTCCTTGTCAGATCCTGAAAACTATTTTACACTCTGGTTCCATATATTGGTAGAAAGCCACATTCAACTACTCATTTCCTTAACCAGCTTTTAAAGAGTTGACAGAAGACTTGAGGGTAATATGGTTCCTTAACTGGCTAGATACTTTTCCTTCCTGCATATTAGCTCCATCATTGTGTCCTATATTGTTAGTTATTTCTTTTCAATTGTAGCTTGCATGTCAGTACTAATGTTCTACTCTAAAATTGCTAATTAAAATGTAACTTTTCTTGTATTTCTGATATTGAGTGAAGTTCATTGTCACAGATCAACATTCCATGTGAATTTCTTTTCTCATGAATTATCTGTTTATGAATTCTTACTTTGAAGATGGGTATTTTGGTCAATATTACTACAGAAATGTTGTACCACTATGTCTATTGTATCTGAACTCATCATGCTGATAGTCCCATTATTGAAGGGGTTTGATCAATTTGTTAAAGCAGTGTCTCCTAGGTTTCTCCTGAGTAAAGTTATTATTTTTCCTTTTTGCATTTAATCAATATTTTGGGGGTAGATAGATACATTTAGGAATTAAAAATATTTTATTTCTCTCAACTATCTGCTCATAAGTATTCACATCTGTCCTTGAATCTGGGATTCTATGAGTGTGCCTCTGAGTCCAGGTCTTTCTACACTTATCAAATGAAATTATCTCATTCTTTCTTTTCACTTTTATTTATTTGATCCTTTATTTATATCAGTTTAGGCTCCTTATATTCATTTTATACTATGCACTGTGATCTGCAAGTATCATTATTTATATTATTGCCCAAATTCTCTTGTTCATCACTTTTCTCCTTCTATTATCTATCATCACCTGTATTCTCCTTCATGTATTCTCCATTATATTTATATATGTATATATACATACACATGAATATACAGGTAGTATGAATTATTTATATATATATATATACATATATATATATAAAACTTTATTTCCATTTAACACTTCTTTCTTGAGTTTTGTTTGTTCTAATTTTATTAACTTATTTTCTGATCATCTCCTTTCTAAAGTTGGTTATTACTGAATTTATGTAATTCTTTGAAAGTCTATATTACAATTTCTTTAAATTATTTCAAAATATGGGATTGCAGTTTTCTTCTCCTTGGTGGCCAAATTTTTCTGGTGTGCTTTCCTTGGTTGCTTTGTTAATATTTTTTTTTAATATTATTTTTGTATAGACTACTTCCTATGGCTTTCCTATTATTCCTGGTGATTAGATGGTCTCATGGACAACTGGTGGACATTGCATGCAGGGGTCAAGGGTGAGACAGGGCATCTTTTAAAGGTTCAGGAATCAGTGCTCCCCAACTGGTTTAATAAGGTAGGTTCACACTGTGTAGTCTATGTCCCAAAGCTAAGGCATTTCAGCAAGCACTTCTGCTACTATCACAGTGGCTTGCAAAGCTCCAGAGTTTTGATTTTTAAAGTGCTCCTTTTCTTTATTTGATGCTTCATCCTCAAATTTTATAATTGTTTTCCTGATACACGGCCCTGCAGAGATCTAGCTTCCCTCTCATTCACTGCTTCCATTGCTTCCAATCAGTTGCGACTGCTGGGGTCCTCCTCCTAGTACTTCCTGTTGTATGAGATCTGTCCTTCCCAGCAAATTACTCCAATATATTCTCTTTCTCCCCGAGATCAACAGTTACTCTACAATGCTTTTATGTGTGAATTTCTTTTTTATTTGTGCTACATTGGATTTTTATTTTACCTGTATCTGTGTATTCATGGTTTTCACTAGCTCTGGAAAACTGTCTCATTCAATAGCATTGGTCCTTTTTTTTTCCTCTCATTATTTTCAGGTCGTCTTATCATATGCATGTTAAGTGCTTCATTCTATCCTCTACATTGCTAAATATTTTTTTCATATTTTCCTGTATTATAATCTTTTTGCTGATTAAAAATATGTTCCTCATGATCCAAAAATATTTGGTCAACCATATTTTGTACTTCAAAGTAGAACATAAATATATTTACAAAGTCAATAGGTTTCCAAAGCAAATGATGGGAATTTACAATTCCCAGGTCAACATCTTTTAAATTTATGTTTTGTAAAGATAAGTAATTATTGTATAAACCCCTATGGTTTCATTTTAAAGGACTCTTAGGATTCATGACCCTGCAGATGTGTTGCTGGTGAACTGATATGTGTTGTCCTGAGCTTGGTGTTTATGCTAATCACAGTTAAGTTTCCTTATACCCTTGTAGGTTGGTTGGGAGTCAGGTTTTAACCTGGGCCAGGCTGAGCTTCATGTGTCTCATCCCATGGCACGCACATAATTAAGGAGGTAGCAAAATCACAGAATCGATCTTAAAGCCTAAACTCAGTACAGACACATCATAATTTTTGCCTCATTTTACTAGTGAAATTAAGTTCAGTTGGCCATACCCAAAATGAAGAGACGTGGTGATAAGCTTCATTCATTTAGAGACAGAAACTACAAACCACATTACAAAAGGGGAAAAAAAATGGGACTAATTATTTCACCTATAAATCTCTGCTTGTCACCTTATTGAAAAGAATTCCTGACTGTCTAAAATGGCAGGACTTCTCTAAATCACCACTTACTTTTCTTCCATTATCTTTTATTTTCTGCCATAGCAATTACTACCTCTTGGCTTTTTATAATTTTTGCTGAATTTTGGTATATTTCCATTAAAATTAAAGATCTAAGAGAAAAGGTGCTTTTGTGCTTATTCATTGTTGAACTCTTGGTGTCAAGAACAGTCACAAAAGTATTAAGTATAAATTAATAAGAAATGAATTTGAAATAAATATTTATTGAAAGCCCAGTTTTAGCAAACTTCTTTTCCTTTTTTATTTATATATTTATTTATTTTTTTGGTAATGCTCCTACCAATAATGCAGTTTAAGTAAAATCAGGATTATGTTTGATACAGTTTAAGTATAAATTAGGATTATGTTTTACTGTGAAGACATACTCCTCTTCCCTAAGGGCTTTAACAACCTATAAGTCTATTGCCTTTTCTTGTAAAAGAAGTTGTATTTTAGCAGTCCAGGGCTTCTGCAGACACTCTGTAATGTCACCATTGCTTCATGTCCTTTCTTTCATCTCCACCATCTTTAATCCTGACTACACAGTTTTGCATCCTGATTTCAAATGGATACACAGTCCTAAGCATCATATCTGATTTCCAGGTAGGGAAAAGAAAGAGAAGGAGAAGGAACAAGGTTATCAGTTAACTAAAGCAAGTTTTCTTTTAAAGGCACTCACCTAAAAATCCATTTCTACAATTCCTACTTATCCTAAAGATCAGGATTAATCAAAAGGTCATTACTTACTTCTTGGAAATACAGCATTATATTTGGGACATTTTGCTACCTTCAAGAAGTTACAGTTCTTTTAATGTAGAGTAAGCCTTGTTGTTGTACATTTGCTTTTATTTTTATTATTGAACATGTGGTAATTTGAAATTTGGCTTAGCCCAGATTTTGCATAAAAAAGGAATCACTTTACACTTCATTTTAAAAATAAATTGATTTTTGTGACAGATAAAAACACAAGAATAAAATTTTGACTCAAAGTAGACTCATAGTTGGAAGAACTTGATGAATACCAAGACAATGTATCCATACAATGTTTTTCAAAACTGTTATAAAATTAGTTTCATAATTGTTATAAAATTAGTTTCATAAATTTTGTGATATTTTCACTTATTTCAATTGAATGTGTTTTGGGGGATTTAGAAAAATAATAAAAGTGTAAGGATATTATGAATGCTAATTATAAGTAATATAATTATTAGAAAGCCATATTTAGTAATTTTAAAGGTTTATTTTCTGAAATCTTTTTGTAGCTGAAATTGTACATGACTTTCATACCTTTCTAGTTAAAATTGACTCACTGAATATAAAAGTCTGAATTTAATATTTGGTCATTTTTCAGAACTTTAAAGATTTCAGAGATTCTCTGATTAAGTCAACCATCATTCATATTATTTTAAGATCAAATATATTTTCACATATACAAATACTAAGAGAATTTGTCATCAGCAAATTTTCTATCATAGCTACTCAAGACAGTTCCTCAGAATAAAAATTACTGAAACCAGATGAAAGTTAAATTCAATATAAAGGAATAGTGAAAAACATAAATGATGCATACACTACAAATGGTAAAATAAAATAATTTTCTGAATTAAAAGATTTGTCTCTCTCAGATAAATAGGGTGCTGAATTGAGATATTATTCTAGGATTGGGATTATGCAGCAAACAAAATAAAATTGCCTATGTTGTGAATGTTTATTCATTCTGATTCTTCCAGAATGCCCTATAGGGCTCATTTAGAATTATGAAGATAAGGCAACAGGCTGTCTGCAGGTTTTATGAATTTTCTTCTTAGCAGAGTCTCATCTGTCTGGAAGCTGAGACTTTAAATCATACAAACAATGATGCGGTAGCAGTTGCTTCCAAGAGAATAGATAGCAGTAAATTGAAGGCATCAGTTGCTGACCATTAGCTTCTGTCTTGCTAAATTTCCCCAGGGGAAATGCCATCATGTTTTACTCAGTTTTTGCTCCAGAGCACTATTTACTCTAAGACCAGAAATAGCAGCTCTTCTTCCTTGAAACATTTTAGTTGATCCCTCCTTATTCCCACCAATAAGAGTGAGAAGTAAACTGAAAATCAGATTAGAGAATATTTTATCAATAACATGCATAATAATTATGCATGAACAGTGCAATGTTTCAGCATGTGTGTGTGTGTGTGTTTTGCAGTGATCAAATCAAGATGATCAACCTATCAGTCAACTCAAAAATCTATTATTTCTTTGTAGCGAAAATACTGAAGATTGTCTTTTCTAGCTATCTTGAAATTAAAACATGTGTTATTATTAGCTATAGTGACCTAGAACATCAGAACTCAGTCTTCCTAGCTGTAATTTGTACTTGTTATCTATCCTCTCCTTTGCCTCCTTCTTCCCTCTCTTCCCCAGATTCTGATAACTACTATTCTACTCTCAACTTTTCTGAGATCACCATTTTTGAGATTCCACATGTGACACTTCCCTTTATATTCCTGGAAGTCTCACCTTTTGTCAGTAAAGATTTGCTAAACACTTTTCAGAAAAGCTTGCTGAAGTTTTTATTTGTTCATTAATGATTGGAGAGGTTAAGATGATGGTAGTTTAGAAAATCATTTATATTTTATACATTAACAGTGAGCAATCTGTAAGTAAAATGAAGAAAGCATTTCTGCTTATGGTAAAATCAAAATAAAGAATAAGTTTAATCAAGGAGGTGGAATAATTATTAGTCAGTATAAAACATTGTTGAAAAAAATTTTAAAGAGCTAAATAAATGGAAAGACTTCCTGTGTTCATGAATTAGATGGTTTAATACCATTAGGATGACAAGTATCCCCAAACTGACTTGGATAGAATGTAATGCCTATCAAAATTTCAACTTTTCCTTTTTTTTTAAAATTAAAAATGGACTAGTTTATCTTAAAATTAAATGGAATTGCAATGACTCTGAATAGCAGAACTAATCTTGAGATAGAACTTAAATATATACTTCTCCAAAGAAGACATACATTTAGCCAATAAGCTTGTGAAAGATATTCACCATAATTAGCCATTAGAAAACTGCAAATCATAACCAAAAATGAAATTAGTTCAGACTCAATAGATTGGCTGTAAAAGAAATGAAAATCATAAAAGTTGGTGAGAATGTGGGGAACTTGGAAGTCTCAAGAAACAACAATGCCATTGAAAATCATTGTGAGCACTCTAGAAAATAGTTTGATAGTTTCTTAAAATGTTTAACATAAAATTAATATGTGACACAGTCATTCTTCTCTTAGATAGGTATCAAAACTAATTGAAAGCCAGTGTTCAAACAGACAAGTGTACATTAATGTTCATAGCACATTATTCATAATAGTTCAAAAGCTGTAACCAACTCAAATGTTCATCTGCTGATGAAAAGATAATTGAATAATAGTCACAACAAAGAAAAAAAACCCTGATACATGCTGCAATACGGATGCGTGGTTTTTTTTTTCCTTTTCTTTTTGGTGTGGGGCTGGAAATTTAATGCTGTAAACTTAGCAAAACCCCCAGATCAACATAGAGGGATCTTGAAGCCATCAAGCTAAGTGAAATAAGCTACACAAAAGTCCTAACAGTGTGTGATTCCATTTATATAAGATGTCCATAACCGGCAAAGACATCAAAACAGAAAGCAGACCTGTGGTTTCCAAGACTGTAAGATGGAAGAATAATCCATGAATGTTGAATAGGTGTTGGGTTTTTTTCAGGTGATAAAAATGCTCTGGAATTAGTGGTGGTAGTTGCATGTATTACAAAAGTGTTAAAGTCACTGAATTGTACATTTTAACATGGTGAATTATAAATTATTTAAATTCTAGATAAACTCAAATTAATAAATATAGAAATAAAGCCTCTGTTAACTATATTCATTTTAGTAGCATCATTCCATTTTGAGGGAACTGAAAGTACTAAGCATTTTGGAAAATTCAAAAGTCCAGTGAAGAGGAATTTTGATGTACAAGAAGAGGTATAAAGAGATGTTTAGTTAATAAAGAGATCTAGAAAAAATAGAATAAAATCAACCAAATCAGGCATTTGATATGGTTCTCCTACAAGTTTCTCATGCAGCAGAGTTGATAAGAATGTACTTTATTAGAATATTAAGCACAAGGACATCAAAACACTGGGGTGACATTTCAATGTCAATTTCGGGCATATGGAGTTGAATATTCCATCAAAATACAAAATGAGATCTGGGACTAAGGATACATACCTGAAATATGCAAGCATATTGTTGTCAGCTGCTGTGGTTTAGATATGAGATGCACCCTAAAAACTCGTATGTAGGACATTGTAAAAAGAGTTTAGAAGTGAAATGATTGAGTTATGAGATCCTTAACATAATCAGTACATTAATGTCCTGATAGGGATTAACTGGGTGGTAACTGTAGGCAGGTAGAGTGTGGTTTGAGAAGGTGGGTCACTGAGTGCATACCTTTGAGTTTATATTTTGTTCAAGGTAAGGGGAGCTCTCTCTCTCTCTCTCTCTCTCTCTCTCTCTCTCTGCTTCCTGGTGGCAATATTCTGAGCCACTTTTTACCATCATGCTTTTCCACCATGATGTTCTGCCACAACTTGGGCCCAGAGCAGTAGAGTAGGACATTCATACTGAGATGTCTGAAACTGTAAGCTGCAAAATAATTTTTTCTCCTCTAAAATTGTTCTCATCAGGTCTTTTGGTAACAGCAGCCAAAAGCTGACTAAAACAGAAATTGGTACTGAGAAATAGAATTGTTGCTGTGACTAAACTGACCGTGTGGTTCAGAAGCTTTTAGAGCTTTTTGGAATTTGTGAGAGGAATTTTGAAAAGTTTAAGATGAAGCTGGAAAAGCTTTAGATTTTTGTAAGCCTAGTTTAATAGGCAATTCTGGTGGGAGTTCAGAAGACCAGAATGCGGATAGAACTATGGAGAAGATTGGGCTCAAGAGGTTTCAGAGGAAAAGGAAAGGCCAATTTCTGGCTAGGAAACTGTCTACATTTTGCCTGTGCTGAGACTTTCTGTGAGTCTGAATTTAAAGGTGATGAACTAATTAATTCAGCAGATGAAATTTCAAGGCAGCCAACACAGGCTTCAGGTGTTGACATGGGTATTGCGGGCAGCTTTTAGCCAAGCTTAATCAGGAGCAAAAAGCAAAGCAAAAAGTTTTGAAAAACTTGCAATTTTCCCAGGAAACTTCAAGTATAACTGGGACTAAGGAAGGTGTGGTCATTAAAAGAATTCCACCACTAAAAATAATACTGAAGACTTTACCCAGAGACAATAGGAAAAATGGTTTGAGTTTATCTCTGGAATTGGCAAGATCTTCCCCATTCTAGGCTCAAGGGTGTAAAAGTAAATCTCCCTTTGACAAGAGATCAGCAGGACATCCTATTTGCACAGGGGGCTCTCAGAAGTTGTTTTACCCCGCTCAGTTGCCCACATGCTGAGAGACTGGGGGACCCCATGAGGGGGTCAACCATGGACCCCAGAGGCTTGGCTACTGCTGGAGATGATGGCAGACCTTGGCATTAACCACATGGTGCTAGTTCTATAGGATTGCAGGATGTTGGATTTAGGGGTACATGGAGGCTTCCACTGAGATTTTAAAGGAGGGCTTGGGAGTCCAGGCAAAGTGCAGTAAGGTTGGAATACCTGTATGCAGCTACAGAGAGGGAAATGCATGTCAACATAAGAGGGAAGCTAAGGCTGCAGGGGAGACCCCCAAGATTAAGAGATGCCAATGACATGGAATGCCTGCCAGTGAAAGTTGCTGGTATTGAACAAAAATAAGGCAAGAGAGAGGCCATGTGGGCTGCAACTTGCAAGGCCACAGGGACAGAACTGCATAAGTCCATTGGAGAGAATATCACAATGCTTTATGCCCCAGATACTGGATGTGAAGCTAAAGAACTGTTGGATTTCAGTCTTGTTTTGGTCCCACCCCTTTTTTCTATGCCCCTCTTTCTCTCTTTTGGAATGGAAATGTACTCTCTGCCTTTACATATTGGATATATGTAACTTCCTTTTGATTTTTGCAGTGGCCTACACTGAGAGTTTTCCTTGAGTTACAAAGGAGACTTGGACTTGCACTTTGGGGCAATACTGGAACTGCTGAGACTATGGGAGCTATTGGAAATTAACCAAATGCATTATTATTGTGATAAGGGCATGCAATTTTAGGGACCAGGGGTGAAATGTTATAGTTAGATATGGGTGTCCCTTAAATGCTTTTCTTCCAATGCAAGAAAGTTTAGAGGTGAAATGATTGGATTATGAGAGTTTTACCCTAATCAGAGTATGAATCCCATAATAGGGGTTTACTGAGTGATATCGGTAGGCAGGAGAGGTGTGGATGGAGGAGGCGGATCATTGGGGATGTGCCTTTTGGGTAAATATTTTGTTCTTGGGCAGTGGAGCTCTCTCTCTCTTCCTAGTGGCCAAGTCCTGAGCTGCTTTCTTCACCACACTCTTCTGACATGATTTTCCGCCTTAACTTGGGCCCAGAGCAATGAAACTGACCATCTATTGATCAAAACTGTGAGCCCCAAATAAACTTTTCCTCCTCTACAATTTGTTTTTTAAGTCCTTTGGTCACAAAAACGGAAAAACTTACTAAAACAAGACAGAATCCTAGGAATTGAAAGTGATTTCTCAGGGAAAATGAAAAGACAGTCTGTGATAGAATTCTTAAGGACACCACAAATACCACCAATTTAGATATGTCAGAAAAGCAGAGCATGATGAGTGTTGTCATGAAAGCCAAAGAAAGAGAAACTTCCAAGAAGATGAACAGAAGCACTGAAAATTGTCCACTTGCTTAAATGAGTTCCTTTCTGTTGTAAAATATTTTAATATTATTGATTCTGTTTAGGTTATTTATGCTCCTGGGAAAGGAAGTAGGGTCAGCCTAAAAGAAAAATTTGATTTTCAAATTTCATTCTATTCAAAATTACTCACTACCAAACAGTAACTGCTGTGTATGTACTCACACATGCACACACACCTTTTATTTATGGATTCAAATTTCCTGGACCAGATACAGTAACCAAATAAGAAAAAACAATTATGGAAACATTAAATTAAATTATATTCCCTTGCATTTTAAAGATAAGGGAAATTAACAAGACTGGTAATTTTGACCAAATTTCAAGATCACTTTTATTATATAGGTTTGTGTGTTGGTGTTTGGGTGTGCACCTTTGTATTACTAAGTGGTAGAACCAGCATACAAACTTAGGAGTTTGATTTTAGAGCCTAGGCTAAAAACCATGGTACAATACCACTTATGCAGATTCACAAATGGGAGGTTGTTTGAAGATTATTGACTTACTTTATTGATCAATCAAGGCTATCTACATCTAGGAACCAGTGCACCTGGATTCACACAATTTATCAATGGGGTAAGTGGAACATTTATTGAAGTTTGAATCCCAGTCACAAAGCAGCTATTGTTAAAGTAGCAGGTCATATAGCAGTATTTGAACCTTTGGTGGGTTTGCCGTTGCCAGTGTCAGTTTTGAAGAAGTGGGAATTATGAGCTGAATAGGCACCCTAACTGGTGTCTATCCTGACATAATTTTGCAGGATTAGTCATTTTACACTTCCCAGTGAGGACAAAAGAAACAGAGATCAGAACTACAGGTAGTCACGCTGAAAGCTTCAACTCTGAGCTGCTTTTCTGAGTTTAGTGAGGCAGTTACAAAGAAAACTCTCTACAGGAGGCTCTTCTTGAAAATAAAGCAGTTTAAATTATTCTAACATTATTTATTATATTGTTCTAAAATTATGTGCTCATACTTTAGAATTAGTTGAGCTGCCATGGATCTGTAATGATGTGCTAAACTCTCTGATGACAATTGTGTTTTTATCAATTTCTCTTTTTACTTCTAATGGATTTTACTTTATACATTTTTCATGAAATGTAATTTGTCAGCAAAAGGTTCATGATCGTTGGAGTCTTTGTGGATTTGTATCTTTTCATCAATATAAAACTATTTTCTTTCATCCCACCACAAGCATTGAGCTTTCTCCTTTATTCTGTCTGATTCTAATTTTACCACATCTATTTTCTTTTTAACATTGGTTTGATAAATCTTTGCTTGTCCTCTTACTTTTAGCCTTTCTTTGAAATTTTGTTTCTGTTTGGATTCTTTTGAATAGTTTATTATTGAGAGTTGTTATTGTACTCTGTGTAATAAAGTAGCTTTTAAAAGGAAGACATATTTCTCACATTTATACACACATTTTATATTGCTTATTGTTTCCGTAATCTATTATTTTTAGGTATATTTGCAGTTTATAGTTAGATCTGCATTTTGTTGTAAATGTACATTTTTGTTCTTAGTTTTCTTTTACCACAATTATACTCTAAATCTGAATTTTGACTTTTAATGTTTACTCTTAACATAACTCTTAAGAACTATTACAATTACAGAAAATTGTTACATTGAATGTAATTTTGTAAATGAATGTGTTTGATCACTTTTTTGTCTTCCTTTATCCCTTTATTTCTTTTAGTGATTTTGGGGATTGAATCCAGGGATCCACATGTTAGGCAAATGTATTACCACTGAGCTACACCCCAGTCCTTTTGATCTTGAGATAGGATTTAATATTTAATTGCCCACAAAGGCCTTCAAATTGTGATCCTCCTACCTCAGCCTCCTGAGTCATTGGGATTACAGGCATGTGCCATTGTGCCTAACTTCTTTATCTCTCAAGTAAGCCTGCCAATTCTTGTTAATCTAAAATGAGATTATACATGCAGTACTTAATTTATCACTTCTTCCTTTTTTTTAATGTACTTTATTTTCTTCAACAGATTTTTAAAATCACATGTATGATAAATAGCTTGAGATTCTGTTCTAAAATACTTTGGGCCTCAATTATATGGTGAATATTGGATTTTGCTTCTATTGATTTTATGTAGGTCTTCATATGATCTGTAAAAATATATATATTTGCTTCTTTAGTCAATGCTGATCTCAGTATTCTTAGTTTCTGCTGTTTTCCTATTGTAACAATTAGATAACTTGAATATACACACACACATATATATACATTGTATATTTATTGTATATTAAAACTGTATATGATTATTAAAATTCCAAACAGTAACATTTCTTTGACATTCTTAAATATTTTAACTGATATCCTAAATATTTGGGATTTTAGGATAGGTTGAAACCAACTAGATTTTGATTTTATTATTAATTTCCTGAATTTTTCCTTATATTTGAAAATTCAAACTATTTTTATTTATGATTTTATTTATAATATTCCATAAATATAGCATAAAATTTTAATTTTAGGGACTATGTATCAATAAGTTTCAAAAAATTACTTGAAATCATTTAATTTAGCTCTGTCCGTATGTATTGCTTCAGAAGTTTTTTTATTCAAAGGTGGTTCATTAGAATATATCCTCTTGCTTTAAATTTTTTCTCCTTTTTATATTATTCAAATATGGATTGCATTAGGAGACTTATGTCTCCTTCAGATCTCTTATCTTCTTTTAAATGTCTTCATTAGTTCTTCATATATGGTAATTGGATTTTTCTTCATCTTGTGATCTTTCCACATTTTAAATTACTCCTTTCTCATAATTGATGGCACATTCTGAATTTTATTGGACACAGGTTAATATTTCCTGAATTTTTATCTGTATATTATTGTAGATATATATCAAAAGGAACCAGCTCCCCTTGTCCCTTAGGGTTTGAATTTTGAGTTTTTAAATGCCTGCCACTGATTATATTTTCAAATATATCTTTAAAGAATGAGGCAGAATTTCCATTTATTATATTTTAATTAGCCAGGATACTGGACTAACTCTGCCCAGAGAAAAACTAAGGAGGGAAAGTAAAGTATAGTTTTTTTTTTTTTTTTTTGAAAGCATATTAAGCAGGTTTTATTTCAAGGTAATAACACAGACTTCTCCCCAGGGGAAGAAGGAGGCCATGGCTGATGTTCTAGAATCCTCCAGAAGTGAGCACATCCTACATCTTTTATAGGTTAGGGTCTTCTTTGTTCTGTTCTAAGTAAAGAATATTTTATAATATTCTAAAATGTTTTGAATACAAGCTGGCAATGTACATCAGGCAAAAATGCTTGTGAAGGAAAAGAACTAAATAGTAAGAGCTAAAACACTTCAACCCTAAAGATAATTGCAAAATCTGAGGTACATAAGCATATATGTGCAAGACCTCAAGGAAGACTGAAAAAAGAATATGAAGCAAATGCAGTTTTGAATGCAAGTAATCCATAGGTAAATCTGGCCTTCCCTACACACATGCAACATTAAAAAAAGAAATGCCTTGGTGTTCAGTTGTACAAGAGTTAATGAATTTCCTTGTGGAACAAAAACTTTGAGATAGCCTGCCCACAGATTTGTATACATGCTCACATCAATCTTTGGTCAATACTACCTCAAGCCTTGATTTTAATTAAGAATAGATTGTGGCCAATAATTTTATGTCCCTTTTGGCAATAAACACAAACAATATCTAAAGAATTTTATCTGCATCCTAGACCATAGAAATTTCCTGAAATTATGCTTCAAATAAAAAAGCAGTCAGAAATCACTAATTCTGCAAAGATATAAGGTACCATAAATTTAAAAAGCATAAATGTCAACACAATTTACCAACTCACAAAATGTCTTATTTTATACTATCTTTAATGATCATATTAATTAATATGGATCAATATATTTGAAAATACTGAAAGAAAATTTTGAATGTATGTATAGAAAAAGAATGAAAAATTAAAAGCAGCTTTTTAAAAAGTAAATTTTTTAGAAAAATAAACTAGTATAGAAATTAAATGGAGAAACTGGCTTCTGGTGATAACTGGTACTGTACATGCCTTCTGAAGTCTAATAGAAAACTGGACACATCTGATTGCAGGTATCAAACAAGAAATAAAAACTGGCTGTTGTTTTATAAGAGATAGGAAACAAATAGTATGAATTCTCCTTGTACTTTTTCCCAAGACACTTTCTAGAGGGTAATACAAACAGAAAAACAACACTGCATCATCAAAGGAGATTATGTTTGGAAATCTGTGTGGCAGAGGTCACCAGAATTTGAAAGACAGAATATGATAGAGGAGGGAATTACACAGAGGAACAGCTTTGGATTTGTAAAACCACAAATGATTAACTTGAATCTTTTGGTAAGCAATAGTCTGACATTTATTCAGTGAAATTGCACAAGACCAGTCTGAAAAAAATAGAGTAGGAAAAAATAACTACTGGGGAGTCATAAGCTAAAATATTTCTAGAACTTGCACAAGGCTGAAAGATGTATGCATTCCAACTTAGTAAAGTGGAAAGACATTGTTAACTGCCTGGTTAGTTTTGGAGAGACTTCTAATCTGATGTGACATTAGTCCTAAAGATGACTGTCTGCATGGTCTACTAAAGCAAAAAAAAATGAAGTTGATAGAAGCTCCCGTATATGCCTTACAAACCAGAATCCATGATCAGTAAAGGAAGACAGCAAAATCTAGGTAGTGGAAAATGTAATAATATTTAATGTTCAATCAAATTAAAAAGTTATTAGGCATACAAAGATATAGAAAATGTGACTCATAAATAAGAGAAAAAATAAAATTATGAGGAGAAAAAAAGATCACAAGATGGAGATAATAAAATTAATATAAAACAACTTTAAAACAGCTATTCAAAATTTGCTTACAACATAAGAAACACACAAATATATGAAGAAAGAAAATCAGAACTATAAGGAGAATTATCTGAGAACAATAGTTCAAAATAATATGAAATGATGAAAAACACATTGTCCAGTTTTCACAGAAAACAAGAGAAGTCATAAGAAAAGATCATGAAGACATTGCAATAGAAATTATCCAAATTGAAAAAACGGAGAGATCAATGGATACTGACAAAGCAATTAACAGAACCTCAGACATTTATTGGAATAGATCGAGCAATACAGAATAAGTGTTATTGAGATCCAGAAAATATAATAGCTGAGATATCTCCAAATTTGAAGCAAACTGTGGATCACAGATCTAAGTTCAGTAACACTCAAAAAGAATGAATATAATGAATTGCACACCATCACATACAACACATGTACTATGATTAAATTGCTGAAATCCAATCTAAAGATAAATATTATAAGCGATCAGAGGAAAGATGCATTATAATGATTGTCATCATTATTTTTGTAAACTGGAGTTGTGTAGGACAGCAGAAACTGAGATAAAAGTCTTACACTTAGAGATGAACACATCTTTCCTCCTGCTAGATCTTCCTTATAGTGGTTTATGCTGATCTGGTTAAAAGCTGAGTTGAGTTTGAGGTTTGCTGTTTCTTCAGTGCATCAGAGGCTCCAAATCCTTCTAGTGATGTGTTTGTTTATGGTGGGGCAAAATTTTCAGAAGGCTTTTTGTAATGTCTGCTCCCTGCTCCGCTTCTTGCCTTTCGCTTGTGCAATTCCACAGAGGCATCTCTCCAGTCCCATTCTGCTGGTCATCTTTATGGGATCCTTGGTGTGGCAAAGTAGGGAAAGTTATTGTCATTCTTCCAGTTCTGACTGCCTCCCTCTTAAACTGGTACTGAGTACGAGTGTGTATTGAGAGTGTGACTTGCATGTTTTCCATCTGTCATCTACCACCTATTTCTGTCCCTAGCTGAAGGAATTTCTTTTACTGTTTTTCTTTTCCAACTCCACTGGATGCCTATCCATTCTTTCAGATTAGTTGTGCTTGCTTTTGCACCTGCAGGAAAAGACCTTTTATGTTACAATCTATGGGGAAAGTGGTAGAGGAGGAATTTCAGGGTGTGTTGGGATGCCATTTTACTCCCAGCTATAGTGAAGCTCCAGCAGTATAATTGTCCTTTTCCCTACAAAGTAAGGCTGTGTTCAACACTAGACACAAGAGATACAGTTTTAGGTGGAGTTTCAGAAGTGCCCACAGTTCCCTTCCCTTGATCACCTGGACACTGTCACAGGATTTGCACTGATCTTTCCTGTGAGAACCTAATAAATTTGTTGCAGGAAAAATCTACACAAAGAGCGAATCCCATATGTCTGCTATGTACAGAGATTTTGTATGTTCATACTAGTCCATTCTTGATGTTGGGGATTTGTTATATTTAACCAGTTGAACCTTCTTAGTAGTTTGTATGGACAGTCATAAATATCTGCCCCAGCTAAGCAAAAGGTCCTGTTTCATCATGTCTTTACCTATATTTCTAATTAATTATTTGTCTTAGACCTGAATTTATTGATGGGTTCGATACAAGTTGTTTTGTGGTATATACAGTGTTACTTTTTAATAAATGTGGAGCTCTTTATGATTGTGTAGAAATCTGAAGAGAAGCTGGAAATTGAACATCTTGCCACATTTTTTAGACATTATTAGATATTCTTCTAGATATTAATCCTTGAATTATTAATTTATTAATATGAGTGTCCTCAGCATTTAGTGACTGAAAACAATGAGCATATAGCATTTAACAGTTCTTTGAGTCAGAACTCTGAATGTATCTAGCTGAGTCCATCTGACTCAAGTTCTTGGACAATCTTTTGAAGTGACAGAGGGGCCTGTGGTCTCACCTGACACCTCAACAAGATCCATAATGTGGCTGTTGGCAGGATTTTTTGTTTCTTGTTGAACTAGGGATTTTTCATTCCTCACTGTTAGAGAAAGTGAGAGAGATGGACAGGGGTGGGGAGGAGAACTGAGAAATGGGAGAAGGAAGAAGAGAACCTAATCACTCTGTGGCAAGACCTGTATTGTGGGCTCTTACTAACCTTAAGTTTGAAGTGCCATCTCATCACTTTTGTCTTATCCTATTAGAAATGTCATTTAGGCACTGTACCAAATCAAGGGCATGAGATCCATTGTGGAAAACTGTATGGAGGTGCCTCAAAAAAGCTAAAAATGGTGCTACCATATCATCCAGCAATCCCATTAATATGCATATAGCCCAAGGAAATGAAATCAGTGTGTAAAAGAGGCAACTGTGCTCCCATGTTCACTGCAACACTGTTCACAATAGCCAAGAAATGGAAATAAACTTAGTGTCCATCCAAAATTTAATGGGTAAAGAGAACATGGTAAATAAATACACCAGAAAACTATACAGCCATTAAAAGAGTGAAATCCTGTCATTTATGACAGTGTGGTTGGCCTGGAGATCATTATGGCAAGTGAAATAAGCCAGGAACAGAACGACATGTGTAGTACCTGGATTTTAAAAATGGGTGATCTCATAGAAGCTGAGAGTAGAATTGTGGCTACCAGAAACAGGAGTGCAGGTAGAGGAAGAGATGGGGAGAGAATGATCAATGAGTCCCAGGCTAAGTTAATAAAAAGAAGTTCTGGTGTGCTATTGCACAGTAGGGTGTTTATAGGTAATAATAAAGGACTGTACATTTCAAGAAGCTAGCAGAAGGGGATTTGAAAGTTCTCACCATAAAGGCATGATAGATTTTTGAAGAAATGGGTTTAAATTGATTTAAACATTACATATTGTATCAAGGTATTAAATATCACATTACCCCATTTATATATATATGTATAATTTTTTGTCTTATGTAATTTAAATATAAATTTAATCAAAATCAAGGGGATGAAATTAAACAAGTGCTTAGTAGTGGGGCGTAGAAATAATTGTTTATTATTTTAGAGACTGCTTACCACTGAACAGGAGAAAGGAAATAATAAAGATAGGATTATATATTGATGAAATAAAACATAGGTAAATGGTAGAAAGAAACTAATGAATCTTAAAGTTGCATCTTGCAAAAGACCAATTATGCTGATGAATCTGTAGCTGTGTTTACTAACAATAAAGAAGAAAACAAAAGGGATAAATGATATTCAGAACAAATGGGGATAGATAGATAGATAGATAGATAGATAGATAGATAGATATAGATATAGATAATGTACACAAACTCTGTGCATATCCTAAAGGAACAGTATGTAACTTTTTGCCTATAAATATCACATCTTAAAAAGAAATGTGCACATTTCTTCAAATAAATAAGTTATAAAACTAACCACACACACAAAATGCTTAAGGCAAACCATCCTTGGGTTCTGTAGTGACTTCTACTTTTTCCTTTTCTGATATTAATTTGTTTCCTTTCTTTCACCTGATCCCTTGGCTAGACTTTAATACTTTGTATTAATATTTTCCATGTAAGATATTTTTATTCCACTGATTTTCTTTGTTCATTGTCAATTTTCTTTTATTGACTTTTATTTTTATCATTAATTGCATCCTTCTATTTGTTCTGGATCTAATTTGTAATTTGTTCTCTATTTTAATTCCCTGCAGTGGACAGTGAGCAGCTGGCTCCTACTCTGTGTTTGGAGTTATTGCTCTTGTTATTTCTCTTCTCAGGAACTGATCTGAAGGGTACATTCACATTAGGCCATGCTCTTTGGCAAAAGGAACAGGCACCTGGTGGGAACATGAAGGACTTTTAAAGCATCTGCTTTATCACTGCTCACATTTCAGTGTCCAAAGTAAATTGTATGGCCAAGCTCTACATTAATAAAATGAGGAAATATATACCTCCTATTGGAGGTGCTGTAAGTCTCACAGCTGTGCATGTAAAATCCTTTAAACTAAAGGGGAAGAATGTGGTCTGACAGCAATAAAACCTCTGATGATGACAAAATTTTATTACACCGGCTTTCATCATTTCAAAAGCACAATTACAGAATCAATGGCAATATTTAAGTGCTTTCTTCAGAATTTTTCTGCACATTTTGTCACTGTTACTTATTACCTTGTATTTGAAAATTTGTGTTCTAGTCTTTCTGGTTTTGTAATTCTTTGCAATAGAAATAGTTCTCCAACACCTATCTATAACTTCTCTGAAATTTGAGCTCCATTTTCTCCCCTGGTTATGCTTCTTTTCTTATATTCCACATACAGAATTCCTATTATTATTTTTCTTGGGGATTTAGAAAAAATAGCTAGATTTTCTACTCATAAAAATTATACAGGTCATTCCCCCAAGACCCCCCTCCTCCACCATTCCCTACCTGCCTACAGTTATCACCCAGTTAGTCCGTTCAAATTCAGATGGGCTAATTAGGTAATAGTCATTGTCCAATCATTTTACTTCCAAACATTCCTGTTTTAACACAGCAACCTTGGGAGGACACCTCATCCAAATTATAACATTCTGCTCCTGGCCTCCAAAAATTCATGTCCACCTCACAATGCAATATGTATTTAGTTTATCTCCAAAAGTCTCTATAGTCTTCACAGTTCCAGCATTGGCCAATAGTCCAAGTCCAAAATTTCATCTGAGACACATGGCAAATATTTGATTCTGAACCCCTGGAAAAATCAAAAGCAAGTTAGATATATCCAATGTACAATGACACAGAGTAAATATTCTCATCACAAAAGGGAGGATTAGGGGCATAAAAAGCAAGTATATGAGCAAAGCAAGCCCTAAACTTAACTGGACAAACAGATCCCAGACCTCAGCATACAGCATCTGGGACAAATTGCAGAAAGATGTGCTCTTCAAACGTCTTGAGCAGTTCTGCCCCTTTGGCCTTGCAAGTTGCAGCCTATGTGGCCTCTCTTTTAGCCTGTTTCTCTCTTCAGTCAGCATCTTTTCTCACCAGAACTCCACATTACTGACATCTCTTAAATTTGCGGGTCTCTTTTCAAACTGTGACTTCACCTTTAAGGCTTCATGTATTGCCCCCTCATGGGAAGCCCACAGGGATTCTGACCCTGCTGTTCTACCTAGTCTTACAGCCCTTGTTTTGAAATCTTGGTGGAAACATTTATGACCCTTTAACTATAGCATCCTGAATTCCTACAGAACCAGTACCATGTAGATGATGCCAAGGTCTGTTGCCAGGTTGCCCCTCTGAGATCATGGCTGCAGTGGCTTCTGAATACTTGGGTGATTGAGGATGGTGAAATAACTTTCTAAGCAAGCAGAGGGTGGACCCAGGATATATTCTTCTCTTCTATTCCCTTGAGCCTGGAATGAGTTTGGTCTCACAAATTCCTGCAATGCCCTCAAGACATCTTTGCTATTGTCTCTGTGCAAAGTACTTGACATTTCTTTAGTGAATGTAATCTTTTTAACAGGCACAACTTCCTTAGTCCCAGTTTTGTGTGAACTTTTCTGTCCATGCCACTGCTTGAATGCTGTGCTGCCTTGATAGTTCCTCCCCCAGATTATTTAGTCCAACACTTTTAATTTCAGACTCACACAAAGTCTCAGGACACAGGCAAAACATAGATATATCCTCTGCCAGAATGCAACACGAATGACTTCTAGTCCAATTCCCAGTAGTTTTCATTTCTTTCTGAAACCTCATGAGCAGAGTCTTCATGATTTGCATACTGGTCTTCTGGGTTCCCATCAGAATCACCCATTAAGTCTACTTATAGTATTATAAGGCTTCTCCAGTCTATGTCTCTAAACTTTTCAAAACTCCTCCCACACACCAGTTCCAAAGGCTCTGAACCACATGGTTGAATTATTCATAGCAATGATCCCAATTCTAGGTACCAATATCTGTGCTAGTCAGCTTTGCATGACTGTGACCAAAATACTTGACAAGAACAACTTAGAGGAGGAAAAGTTTATTTTGGCTCATGAAGTTCTCATAGGAATGGGCTGATTTCATTCCTATAGGCCAAGTGAGGCAATGCATTATGACAGAAAGGGGTGCTGGAGGAGCACAGCTCAATTCATGGAAAGCCAAGAAGCGGAGAGGAAGAGGGAATAGGTTCTCAGGAGAGTGGAATCCTTCCAGTGAATAACCATAGTGGCCCAACTCCTTCAGCTATGCCCCACTGCCTTCAGTTATCACCAGGTTAGTCCATCCAAACTAGGATAGACTGAGAAGGTTACAGCTGCCACAATCCAATTTTTTACCTCCACTCATGCCTGAATTAACAGAGGAGCTGTGGGGGAACACCTTATATCCAAATAGACATATCACAAAAGAAGATATGCATAGGACAGATAAAGCACATGAATAGATATCCACTATCTCTAGTTAATCAAACAATACAAATTGAAAGAATACTGAATGTTTTACTAAGAACGTAGAAAGCTAGAAATAGCATTTCTCTCTCTCCATCTCTTTTATTTGGTGCCATGATTGAATCCACAGGCACTTAATCATCAAGCCACATCTCAGCCCTTTTAAATATTTTATTTAGAAACAGGGTCTCCCTGAGTTGTTTAGGGCCTCACTAAATTGTGGAGGCTGGCTTTGAACTCTTGATCTTCCTGCCTCAGCCTCCTGAACCTCTGAGACTATAGGTATGCTTCACTGCTCCAAGCTAGAACATTTGTCTTAAACTAACAAAATCACCAAAAATAGCTACATGATTAACAAAACCACAATTTTTTTCTGAACTTATAGGAAAACTAAATTTTTACCATAACCAATAATTTAAACTGCAAGGAAAGAGAGGCGCCTTCAAAGTTCTATGAGAGATAAGCATTTGTTTCTCTAGGGCAGATGCCAGGTATTGTAGAAGCTGATAAGAAAACAGAAACTACTTTTACACACACACACCACATTACTGTTCCCATCCTAAATACAAAATAATGTGAGTGGACTTGAGGTCCATCATCCTCTAAGGGTCACCCTACCAAGAAAAAAAGACAAAACCTAATTGTAGTAGTCAGGTTTTCATCACTATAATTAAATACCTGAGTTATTAACTTATAAATAAAAGAGATTGTCTTCACTCACAGTTTTTAGAAGTTCTGGTTTAATATTGAGGGGATTCATGCTTTGGACTTCTGCCAAGGAGGTACATCACAGCAAGAGTGTGTAATGGAGAAAAATATAGCTCATGTTTATATCATGAGCTAGGAAGCAAAGATTGAGACAGGGTGGTCCTGAGGTCCCACATTCCTCATGTCTAAGGGCATACACCCCAATAACTTAAGATCTCCTTAATGTCCTCTAAATAGCACTGCCCTGTGGACAAAGTCTTTAAGACATAGACCTTTGGTGGACAGTCATCCAAACCATATATCACTGATCTTGCTCATTACTCTACTGACACAAACCACCCACATTACACACCCAACCAAAGAAGAGTTCTACCTGCTTACAGGCTTAAATAGTATATGCCTCAGTCTAAACAACACGTCTGGTCTTAAATAAAAATGTCTATTGACCAGAAATCAATAGTAGCATTGATAGTAATAACACAACTATAACAACTATGGAAATTATAAGACAGCAAGAAACTAGGGGAAAAGAAAGACATTGAAAAACAAATTAATCAAGAAAAGCAGACTGAGATAAAAAATATCTACTATTTTCTAATATTCCTTATAAACAATGATTTGACCCCAGTTGTTAAAGAAAAAAAATTTTAAACATTTTTGTGTATTTTAGTTATCTAACATTGATTTGTATTCTTTTTACATTTAAAACTTATTTGGTATCAAAATGTTTACATTTATCTTGAAATGTGTAATAGACTAGCATATGATCTAGTCTTGTGTTTGCTCCATGTGTACTTGAAAAGAATATGTATTCTGCTGTTGTTTGTACTATAAATCAATTAGGTCAATTTGTTTAAAAATGATGATCAACTATTTTATAAACATATGAGGTTTCTGCCTTCATGTTTGTCTTAAATCACTGACAGGAAAGTGTCCATTGTTTCCCTAAATTTTAATATTTATCAATTATATTTGCTTTTGTAAATCTCTGTTTTTAAGAGGATGTAGGAGAATTGGGTCTTTCTGATGAGTTTTCCCTTAAAACATTATGAAAGATCCATCTAAATCTTTGGTAAATTTTCTTTTCTAGAACTCTAATTTTTTGATACTATTAAATGTACTGACATAATTATTTTTCATATTGTGTGGGTATCATTTATAGTGTTTATATTTTTGTTATTCTGAAAGAAATATCATTTAAACTTTGCTTATTTGCATTCTGTTCTATTTTTGTTTAGTTCATTTTGTAAAGGTGGCATTTATTTTGCCTTAATTTATGAAGGTTTTTTAAACACATATAGAACTATATGTTATAGTTTAGATATAAAATGTGAAACAAAGCAAGAAGGTTTAGAGGTAAAATGATTGAATTATGAGAGCCTTGATCCAATCAGTGGATTAATCTGCTGATAGGGAATAACTGAGTGGTAACTGAAGGCAGATAGGGTGTGACTGGAGGACATGGGTCATTGGGGTTGTGCTTTTGGGGTATATATTTTGTTTGAGCAGAGCTCACTCTGTCTGCTTCTTGGTGTGATATTGTTAGCCTCTTCCCTCTGTCACACTATTCTGCCATGGTGTTCTGCCTTACCTGGAGCCTCAAGGAATGGAGCCAACTGTCTATGATCTAAGACCTCTGAAACTATGATCCCCAAAATAAACTTTTTCTTCTCTAATTGGTTTTGTCAGGTCTTTTGGTCACAGCAGCAGGAAAACTGACTAAAACACTATCTCTCTATCTATACTTATATATACATATACATGTATATTTATATATATATATATATTTCTTATAGCACTTAAAAACTGTAATTCAGTTTTCTGATGTAAGTCAGCATTAACTTTTGCTCTTTAGCATATAATGTTCCCTATGCATTTTGATTGATTTTATAATTATTTTTCTAACCCTGTTTATTTTGTTTTTAGTTTTCTTTTTTTTAATATTTGTTCTAAAGAGTTACACATGACAGTAGAATGCATTTTGATACATCATACATAAATGTAGCTTCTCATTGTTCTGGTTGTACATGGTATAGAGTTACACTGGTTGTGTAACCATATATGCACATAGGGTAATGATGTCCAATTGATGCTCCCATGCTTCTACCCCATATTCTCCTCCCCCCCTTCACTTCCCTCAGTTTAGTCCAAAGTACCTCTAGTCTTCCCAAGTCCCCCCTTTTGTCTCTAACACTGTTCTATAACCATTTAATAATTGTTCATAAATTTCCTTTTTGTTTATTCTATTTCTTTTAGTGTGTAAAAAATATTGGTATTTATTTTTATACTCTCTACAGTCAGCTCTTTATGTTTTAATTTGTCAAATTTCATATCTTCCATTTCTAAACAATACAGTCATGTTTTTCTTAAAACATTTTTTAATACATAGACATCCTTATTTGCTAATTCCATGATCTTTTACAATTTCTGTTTTTTTTTTTTAACTAATTAAGGTAACATCTTTCCTGCTTCTTTGCATGTTCAGTGATTGGATTCTGGACATTGTGCATTTTACATGTGTGAATGGATTCTGGACATTAAGAATTTTACATAATTCAGTGCTGGATGGGTTTTTCTTTTTCAAAAACTGTATACCTTTTTTTTTTTTTCTCATGAACTGTAATTGTTTGTCAGCTGGATCCTTTTTTTATTTTTTAAAAAGTTTTCTTAGTGTGTGTCTTGGTGATTAGCCATTCTATTATTGTCATGTCCGTTTTGGGGATCTCCGTTGGATGTACAGATTTCCCCTAGTTGTTTTGCAGTGTTGTCTACAAGACAGCTTTCACAAGCTGTTCCAAATGCTCATCTTTTGACTCCTCAGTTGTACTTTGCCCAGCCTCATGGACTTTCCCTTTACGTATATGTAGGTTACCCTTCACTAGTAGACTTGATAGAGACTGTAAGCAAATTTCTGAGTTTGCGTTTCCTGGTACCTCCCTGTTTTTCATTACTCTGCCACAGAAACTATGTAAGTCTAACCTCCTTAAGCTCCTATTTCGGTTGCCTTAGAGAAACTATCATTTCCTCTTAATATTCTTCCACCACAGCCTGGATTTTTACTCAGGTATAGGACTAGGGAGTTAAGGGATCATCCTATTTCATTCTCTTCTCTTGAGAAGCATAGTTGTGTATTTCCTGTTATCTGTTCTCTGAGAACAACTAATACACATATTTTTCCAGACTATAATTTTCAAGTGAGAAGACAAGTTCAGTCCCAGTTACTTCATTAAAACTTTATATAAAATCTGTACTATTATTTCTAAAAAAATGACTTTGTATTTTTACTACAAGAGAATACTTATGTGTAAAGGACATAAACTTCACTTTGAATATTTTGAACAAATGTCTTTTAAAATTCAAATGGTTTAGGAAAATTACTGGGATACACACTGTACTTTATTATCACTGTTACTGTTACTCTGAATGATAATAGATGCAATGACACAGTATTGAATGTGGCCCACCTGATTCTTATGCTATAATTGCTACAATTTTTAAGCCAGTGGTTTTATCTGCTCCCTCCTGAATTTTGAGGAATTCCCATTTCCTGGCCTAATGTTCTGTGTTTAGAGGAGCCACTGGGAAATGTAGATTATTTGCTTGCTTGCATTGATAGGAAATGTTCATAGTTCTTTACTCATATACATTATATATTATAAAATTACTCAAAGATTTTTCTTGTTAAGTGCACCCTTCCCTGTTTTCTGACACTGTATATGTAAAAACTCATTTTTATATCCTCTTAGCAAGAGGGATTTTAGAGGTAATTGAAAATCTTGGGCTTTTACCACTATCCTGAAATAAAAGTCTTCTACAGATTTATTAACTGGTAAAATCGGCAAAAACCTATAAAATATAAAAACAAAATTTGTATTAACTCCATGTAACAATTTAAATCTGTATTGGTATTCAGAATGTATACTATTTATCACATAAAGAATAATTCAAAATGTGGCAATTTATAGAGAAAAGTGTACAGTCTTGGTACCAATGAAAAGGATGCAATTTAAAATAATTTAAAGGAATATCTATACTTCTATTGCACTAGCAAAACAAAATAAAATGTAAACACCACATATTCACATTTCAGGGACATGTAAGTTATGTGCCTCTTATGATACTTCAAATTTGATATGCTTTTCTTCCCCAGAGTTACATTTGATAATAAAAGACAGAACCAACAAAGCCATGTACATGGTTTAAAACTACATTATCCCTTTAGGAATATTATCCCAGAAAATTTTATCTCAAGAAAAATTTTCAAGCAATTTAAGCAAATCTCTGTGGTGTCATTACTGCTATAAAATAGTCACAGATTAACCAAACACCCGATAGTCATATTATTTCTATATAATGTGTAACCTAAAACAAAAATAGAAAACATTTGTAGGAAATGTTAATTAATCTGAGTCAGAAGGCATTATGGACCCAATGACAATAAACCATGCATATTGCAATATCTCCATTAGGTGTTGAAGACAATCAGATAATCAATCCATAGTCAGTATTCATAAAGCTCATCAATTTACATAATTTCCCAGTTTTAAATCTTGACATCACTCCTCTAATTTTAACATGTAGTGTTCTGCATGCAAAAATTTAAACATGCTTTTTAACCTAGTTTTCTTCAAATTGTCATACACACATTTTAAACAAAATAAGATGAATAATTTCACTGATATTTCCATTTTTTAATTTTATCATTTTGAAATTAAAAAAACATATTTTCAGATAAAAACAAGAAGTTTATAAAATTTCATGGAAGACAAAGAATAAAGGTGTAAATCTGAGTTGCTGTGTAAGAGAATCACTGAGGTGTTTCAGAGACAATAGACTTTCTCTTGCAATTACCATCATTTTCCCTAGTTTCTGATTATTTGCAAAACAATAACCATTTGGGCAGTGGTTAATTGTTTCTCCTCAAACATTTGACACATTCTTCATTACTTTTAGTGGATGTGAGTCTTTTACTAAACCACAATTATAATTAAGACTGATGAAATCATTAGGCTTGTTGTAAACATTCAGTTTATCCAAATAGAGTTTGGCAACATTTTAAAGGTCTTCTGTCAGGTTCATTCAATGTTTAATTATTCCTTGTTGATGTTGAATTCCAGCATGATTGTTGTCATTTGTCATTGTGCTGTATTGGAGTAAGTCAACTAATTTTATTTATAATATTTCTGACTAACCTTCATTTAAAATAATAGCAAATACTAGTTTTAAACCTGTTACTTCATTTCTTCTCCTATTATTAATTTAACAGATGCCAGAAAGTGTCAAGATTCTATTCACTTACTTATTAAATAAGTAAATACTTAGCATATGGCATGGGCCGGGACCAATGGAACAAATATTAAAATCAAACATTGTCGTTGACTTCAAGTATCTTATATTCTGATGTGGTGATATGGTCATATACACAAAGTGCTATGGAAGACCTAGAGAATTTTACCTAAATCCTAATCAGGTAAAGGATTTTTGTCATGTTTTGTTTCTCAGACTTTTTATAGGTTTGCTGTATGGAGAGATCAGGTGTTTTTTACACAATTAAACACTGTGTTTGGAAGTTTCTCTTACATCTAGTCTGATTTCTTTTTCTTTTGAATTTTTAAGGATTCCATAAAGAATATGGAAACTTGCTATGCCATGGTCCTTCTTAAAAATGTATAGTAAGCAAACTGCCATAGCTTTCAGTGTAGAAGTTCTTTCCCTTAAATGCATTAAGACAGGGGGACTGGTGGCTTTATGTCTGCCATAAAGTGTCAGGAACTGAAATAATGAAAAACTTTTATTCTGTTTAGCTTAAAGTGTTAAGATAATGGTAAACACACCAACAGACATTCTGCTGCACCAAAGCCTGAGAGAATTGTTGAATGTGGCTCAACACCAGCATCCTCAGTCAATGCTAGGATCCTTAAATTTCATAGACGGAATTATGACCTGGGATGACATTTCTTGCTTCCATTTCATTTAGTGTGTGATCAGTTTTAAAAGAATAATTAAAGACAATTTTAAATAATTTAAAATCTCCTTTAAGGGTTAATTTTTCCAAACTCCTCATTGGTTGAAATAATTTTAGTATTACAATTGCTGGAGATTTTCTTCAAAGGTCCTTTCTTGGAGATTAAAGTATTTGTAACTAAATTTTTGGGGACAGATGAAAATGTGAGTATTTTATGTAATTTATTAGTATTTATTTATTTTTAAACATGATAGCAATACAGTTTAGCTCTATTGTTAATCAGGTAAGACATTGATCAGGTAAACAGACCAATATGTAGTATTCAGTATATATTTGTGAAGAAACTCAATAAATTTAATTTTTAAAAAGGATATAATTGTATGTATGTAGATTTGCTTTATTATTTTTCTTTTTAACTTCATATTCTGAATATTTTGCCTAGTTTTAAATTATTATTCAAAAATTTTAATGGGTACAACATTAATGTAATCTTTCAGTGATTACTGAAGTTAAGCGTCACACTATAAGATGTAATTCATGAATGAAAATCCTTTAAAAAGAATCTGTGTATTAGAATAAATCAATAAGAAAGCTGAGTGGATCAGAGGGCATGAACATTTTAAAAATCATTTTTTTTCTGAATGCAAATATAGTAATGATTGTTCAATATTAACCTCTTTTAAAAAGTGAAAATTAAATTGTATGTAAATCCATAGATAGCAAGCAATTTTGTTGTATAATTTCTCCATCAAACAATGAAACAATAATACAATATCAAAATATAAATCAGAATTTTTATTAAATTATTTTAATCTTTAAAGGCAATAATGCTTGAGTGTATTTTAGTATGCTCTAAAAATATTTTCAGTAATTATTTTTATGAGTGTATATTTCAGAAAAAAATTGTACCTTTAGGGAAAATTAATATTATTGTTCAGTAATTTTTAAAATGTATCATTATATCACGAAGTAATCTTTTTTTTCTGTAAGCTTTTTTTATTTTCAGAATCAGTAACTCATGAAGTAATCTTTTACACATTGCATTGGCTAGTTTTTCCTATAGAAGAAAATAAAGTGAGTTGAAGAATGAATATTTTACTTTAGCTTATTAATCAAAATGATAAAATATGCTTTCTAGAAAATTTCCCTGACAATGTTGAAAATTATTTGATTCCTGTGAAAAGAAGATATCTCTAGAAAAGATATATCATCAAAAACTGTGGCTAAGAACAAATTATTTCCACATTCATTCTGTAATTGTTTGTGTGTTTCTTGTAACTGAAAAAAAGCCGAGGTTTTTCCTTTTCACATAAATCAATAGTTTTGCTATCTTTACCTTTCTTTTAATTTTTAAGGCAACACTGAAAAATATTACCTTTACTTGTATTCATTTTGGACAGGAGATAGGATCTAAAATGAAAAACATTTCTGAACTTCATATAATTTTTCACCAAAACAATATTATTTCTTAAAAGATTTTCTTGTACTCTTTCTACTGCTTTATAGGGTCTTGGATTCTTTCCTTTAAAGTAGAAGGAGATGTCACAGCTTCAACCAATACAATGTGCCAGTTTTAATGCCACATAACTTCTCATGTTCCTTCCCCTGGCCTACTTGAACCCCTCACTCAGGGAGAAGCCAGCTGCCAGGAATACAGCCTGCTTCTCCTGAGGTGGCTTATCTGTCAGCAGAGTAGCTAAGCACAGCCTCTAGTCATGTGAGTGAAGCCCTCTTGGAGTGTTCTGACCAGCTCATCCCCTACCTGGCTACCACCAAGTGATCTCATTTCCTGACACAGGGAACAGAACCATTGTTCAGAAGAGTCTTGCCAAAACTGATGACCCACAGAATCTATGAGATATATTAGACTGACCGTTCTGAGCTGTTAAGTTTGTAATAACTTTCAACACAGCAATATACAACTAAAAGAGCTTTAAAAATAAAAGACTCAATATGCTTAAAGAACTGTGATGCAGAAACTTCGGAAACCAAACTAAGGAGTATAATATAAACAATGTGAAGCAGGCCTACCCAGTGTGTGTCCAGAACAAAAGAAAAGCCAAGGCCCTGAGAATTTATTTTAATATATTCAACATGATGAAAATGTTAGACAACTTTAGTAAGAATAGGAGTGGCATTTTTATTTTGCGTATTTATGAAGTTATTGTAATCTGCCACTTTCTGGACCTAATTCCCCTATATCAATTATTTAATGAAAATTGATTGTCTTGTTTCCTTCATGAGATGGAAACTATTGGTTCTTTCTATATTCTTCCAAGGTAAAACAAACAACTATGTATACATACACAACAATTTTATATATATATATATATATCAACAATATGTTTTATTTAATAAAAATGTACATTTGAATATTAGTCATTTACATAAAATTTAGAAAACAAAGTCACATATTAAGCATTGAAAGATTCATTACAGTTCACTGTATTTATAAAATGAAATGCAAATGCAATAAACCTTACTGGTTTGAAAATGTGTTATTTTGGAAGAAAGTTTGATTTTCAAGACAGAGTATTTTAGCACAATAGAGGAATAAATTAATTCTCAAAATGTAAACATGAAAAACAAAGCATTTGATAAGCTAGTATTTAAGAAATTTATGTATTTTGGAATTTAAAATGTACAGTATAAAATTGTCAATAAATGAAATGATTCTGAACCATACAATAAAGTTTTTTGTGAACCTGGATGCAAGATGCAGCTAAAAAGGTATCGGCATAGTCATTTTCTTGATGGAAACTATTGAAAAATCCACCATGTGCAACATGCCATTTAAGTCCTGTTATTGTGCAGCTCCTGCGCTCTTCCTGACTCATCTGAAATCAATTTGTGCTTAAAAGTTACTCTCCAGTAAACCTGAATTGCTTGTAGTTTCCTCAGAAGCACCATAGGTTTTTCTTTGTTGTTTATTTTTTGTTTTACGCCAGATGCTTGATCAAGTTGTTTTCAGTTTATTTGGCTGTGTCCCTTGCACTATTGGTCTGCTGACAATGACTGTGTCTTATGTAACTTATGCCTCATAGTCAGTGATACAGAATTCTATAAATTACTAAATTAGCTAATCAAAGCTTGAGTATAAACCTGCATTTGTTTATCTGTCACCAGTTGTTAGACATTTGATCCATTTGTGTTTATTGGCTAGTATGAGTGCATCTACTGTGACATCTCTAGACAGATGATTTCATTTCCCTTGGTTAAAGACTAGGGCTAGGATTGCTGTGTTTGTATAATGCCTTTGACTTCATAAGAAACCACTAATCTACTCTCTGAGGATTCTGTGAACTTTTGTGTTCCTGACGGTAATTTATAAGAACTCCATATCTTCTCCAACACTTGCTATTGTGAGTCTTTTAAATTTTGACATTCTAATGGCTCTAATGTGTAATTGTGACCTCAATTTATTTTTCCCTAATGATTAGTGATAAGGAGTGCCTTTTAATGTACTTATTTCCCATATGTTTCTGTAGTAAAATATGTTTTCATGTCTTTTGCATCTTGTTTCTAAAAAATCAAATTGATCTTCTTCTTAACCGTATGATGACACAAGATCCTATGATATGATAATTAGCAAATTGAAGGAACCCAGACACACTCATATGATTTATAGGAAAGGGAAGACTATAATAACAGAAAGTACATCAGTGATTGGACCAATTTTTTACAAAAATTTCAGTGCAAAACTGTGTTGGGGTGACACAAATATTCCATTTCATGAATGTTCTGAATGGTTTCCTACCCAAACGGAACCAGTTGTAGCAATTTTATTAGGATTTATTAGGATACTTATACATGATATCAGATTTCATTTTGACAGAATCATAAAACACAGAATAAAATTTGCTCCACTTCAGTCCCTAGTAGTTCCTGTTTCCCTTCCCTTGTTCCTCTTCCTCTTCTTCACTGGTCTTCCTTCTATTTATTTGTGTTTTTTTTAAATTAGTGATTTATAGTTATACATAAAGGTGAATTGCACTGTGGTATATTTGTATATGACAAAGCATAGTTTGGTCAATTATGTTCCACCATTCTTCTCTTTTCTTATTTTTCTTCCCTCCCCCTCAAACCCCTTTCTCTGTTCTACTGACCTAACCTTTAAATAATGCTAAATTGTCCACAGCATAGAGAATGGAAATTTCCAAAAATATTAAAGCAGTTTTCACCTTGATACTAAATTCTGACAAAGATAATACATAAAAATATTAGAACTAAATCTCACATATTTATATAAAAATCCTAAAATAGAATACATACAAATGGAATAGAACATGGTCTTGAAATAATCATAAACTGTCCTGGCAAAATGATGGTTTAGTAATGATGGACCACACATATTGCATATCCATAAATTGATAATGGTGCTGAAAAATTCCTATTGCTTAGTGATGTCACAACTTCTTATCAGGAGACATTCATCATGTATTTGTGGAGATGCTGATATAGAGAAACCTACTGTACCACCAGTGGTATAAAATATCATATACACAATTAGATACAATTCATAATACTTGATAATAATTATAAGCAACTGTTACTGGTCTGTTTTATATGTATTATTCTATGTTTATTATTACTTTCAATCATACTCCTAATTTAAAAAAATAGTTTTCTGTAAAACAGTATGCTGAGTAGTGCCCTCAGCAATCTCCAATATCTAGTATTTATTGCATGTATTGATTGCATCAAGAGGTCACATGGAGTGATTGGCCCATACCATCTGTTTGTGTAAGAATGTTCTATGGCACAGTAATGAAGTTGCCTGATGACTCATTTCACAGAACTAATCTTGTTGTCAAGAGATGCCTCATTGTATCATCATTGAGTGTGGAATTGGGACCAGGAAAGTTGGGATGAGTCACTATTTGTAAAGCAAAGGATATAAGTTATTCTTAGTCAATAAGGTTTAAAAACTATTTTTTAGTTATAAATCATGCGAAATATTGCATACATAATATTAAAGTGAAACTAACTTGAATTAGTACTAGCAAAATAGGAAATATAGAGCCAATAGTGAATTTTTCTTTTGAGTCAATTTCTATATTGGAAAGCAATTAAATACAAAATGTTTAGTGACCAAAGAAAACAGGCAAGTGAGTCCCAAATTGGAAAATTGGGAAAAGAGTTAGGGTAATGGCAAATAGAGACTTAGGGATTATTTATTAGATAAATTCCATAAACATTCTTTTGATTTTGTCTCAGGGTGTTATTATGGTCATGAACAAATTTCTGACCATATAGATTCTACAGAAGGCCCACCTTTTCACTGGGACCATAGGTCAAGCATAAGCCAGTTGGAGGGCACTAAGTGGTACTCAAATACCTCAGAGATAGAAATATACTTCTTACTATAGTTTTAAATACAATGTTATGTTTTTTCAATTTATTTATAATTGCCCCTGAAATATTTCACAAAAGTTTAAATGGATGGAAAGAAAGGTTTTGTTTTTCTTTTTTCAAGTCACTCATATATCTATAGAAATAAATAGTTACAACTGAAATGAGACTAGACATTTTTTTTTTCATTTTTATAACTGGAGATTTTAGGAAAACTTGTTTGCATAAAGAAGTGCCAGAGAGGTGAAGAATAAGGTCACATAGGTATTTGAACTTCTAAGTCACATTAGAAAATGAGTGATTTTTCATCAAAATTAATTTCAATGCTGACTCAAATATTACATCAATTTTATATAAGCAATATCATTTATGCTTCTTGCCTTACAAACAAATTTATTGCCTAATCATCCCAGGCATGTGATCCCTGAAACTATTATACAAAATTTTGCCAAGACATAGCAAATGCATGTAAATTGTGTTTCTAAGTCACTTTAGAAACACCTTATTTTATCCAATATCCATATAAAATGTCAGAATAATTAAAATATTAATTTTCAGCAAGGTCAATAAATTACTTTTTGAGAAAGTGACTATCATATCATCTATTCAAAATATATTTTTGCACCATTTTGTAGCTATAAATTTAGTTCATTCATTCAATATACATGAAATAATTTAAATTAGCCAGTCCTGGTCAAATCTACCAGCCAATCGTTCTATTAGGGATATATGTCTGATATTGTTTCTCTATTCAAATAAGCATATTAATATGCATTTCAGTCACTGTATGCCTTACTTTGGGACTCTTAGTATAAAGATAAAGGTGCTTCTACCTTAACTGTTTCTTAGGATGCTCTTTTTATTTTTTCATGAAAAGAGATGAAGACTTACTTTTAGCTGTCATTCATTTTTTGACAAGGCAAAAATGGAAATGTTAAAGTTTTCACAATAGTCCTCTGATAAACACCCTGATGTTTTCATACCCGGAGGCAGTGTATCTATAGTGCTGACTAGTCAGGTAAGGTCACAAGAGGAGACACAGGAGACTCAGGAGAGCAGAGTTATACTCACGAGTTCTGGAAACTGGCAGCATGACATCCCATGTAGGACCATATGGGAAACTGTCAGCATCAGTCAGGGAGCAGAAGGGGAGAGGGCATGGGAGAGTCTTTATTGGAGTTTCCACAGGGAGGGCAAAAGAGGGCATGGTGAACAGTTTAGAATGGCCAGTTTGAATAATTCTGGCAGGCAAGCTATAGAGTTAATTCTTGTCTGGTACCTGTATCTGGGAAGATAAAGTTAGAGAAATATTGCCTCCTGTAGGGCAGAAACAGAGCAAGTAGGCTCCATGATTGTCAGTGTGCACATCAAAGGGGTGCCAGGGCACAAACTTTTGCTATCCCTAACAATGTGCCAGTCATTGGGCAGTCTTTCCTCAGCCAGAGGGTTTTATAAAATGTTGAAATATCATGGTATACAGAAAATAAAGACATGAACAATGCATTGATCTAAGATTTATGGATATAAGAATAATGCCATTATTTTGTGGGAGTAGAGGAAAGAGACTTGGGTAAAGTTAGATGGAAAAAGAATAGACTTGATAATTTTAGGAATTGTTGTGACATTGTCAAGCAGATCAATTTTAGAAAGGAATACATGGGTAAGGTGTGAATTGGTGAGGTGATTGACTTAAACCCTCCCTTAATGATATAATCCTTTGAAATCCAGATGCAAATCCAGGTTTATACATCTCTTATTTTAGCGAATGCTGATTTGGAAAACCATAAATACTACCAGTTTTGGATGGATTTAATATAGCACTTAATAGCATGTAGTCAGTCTGCTTTATTACTCCAAAATCCACAGAGTCTATCATTATTTATCACTCATTAGCTCCATCAGTGAGGGGATGAATTTAGAGTAATGTAGAACTGCCATTATAAATCCTATTAGTCGTGGTCAATTGCTCTATACTAAAACAAATCATTGATAACATCCTTCATGTCCTATCTACATTGTTGACTTTGTTGCAACATGGATACTATATACATATTCATCATTTTAGTAAAAATAATCTCATACCTTTGAAAGTACATATCAATTCCTTCATCATTTTTTTAAATTTTCCTAGGCTTGCATAACTAGTTTCAAGGTCATTTCACATTAAGAGCTTAGTCATATACTCATCATTTTTACTCCTATTTTCTGTAGTTGCCTCATTTAGGTCCCACTCATTATCACTTTCACCCAACAGTGAATCATGTGCCCTAGGACCTGATTTTTAGATGGATTTCCAAAATCAAATGTTTAATAAAGCAGTGAATCAACAGAATCCTAGCAGAACTTTGTGTTTGATTAATATTATTAAACTTTTCCAGATTTTTGTTTAAATTTTTCTTGGAAAAAATATGAATTAGCAGTTCCAAGAAACACAGAAAGCAAGGCACATACAGGCATTATTGACCAGACTAATATTAAATAATTTGAATGTATCAAAAAATCTAAGAATATATACAATAGTAATGATTATCATTATCTTATTTATTTTAGTTATAAAATAAACCCACTAAATCAGACAGTAATTTTGGTACTTAACTTTTCAAAGATCTAAAAGTCTTAATATTTAACAATTTCATTGTTCTTTATGACCTCCCTTAATTAACATTGTGATTTTTTTCTCCATTTAAACATTTCTTTGGTATGTATTATTTTATATTTTAAGAGGTGATAAAAACTTTAAGTATCTTCTTCTTTCATGTTATTTTTAATAATTTTGGTACTAATTATATCCATGTGTACTTAGAAAAATATCACAAAAATTTCATGCAAATTAATATTAATTTAGAACAATTGAAATACTGCTTTGTTGAAGACCTAGGCTCATATAATTGTTATTATTTTTATTTGATTATTTTTGGTTTATAAATTCTATTTTATACTTTTAAGGATACATTTCTAAATTATTAATTAACTTCAAATGTATGCATAGGTTTTTTTTTCCTCACATACTTTCCAAGTTTTTCATTTTGAATTCTTTTTGAATAGCTTTATCTTTTGAGTGATTTTATTTCCATTGAATCATATTTATGAGCTTCTGTTTTTATAACCTGTCTTTTGGAGTAATCACTGGATAACCTTTTTAATTGGCCAGTCATAATATACTTGTTACTGTAAAATTGCTGACCTGTATATTATATATTTGAAAAGACAATTCCTTGTTCATTTGATATTTCTTCTGTAATAAATTCTAGAAAGTCATTATCACAATACACAGGATGATTACTCTTCAAACGTGCTTGGGTGAAAGAAGAGCAAACATATTCTTTTTTACGATCTTCTCCACACCTTCTTCTTTGTCCAGCAACTTGAACATTGCTCCATCCCCTCTGACATGGTCATCCAGACTGCCTGTGCTGATAATGACCTGGTAATTTATGACTGCTGTCACCAGGCCAGGAGACTGTAATTCCATTTCACTAGCTTTTCTATATAGTTCAAGGAGACAACAATGCCAGGAGGCAAGAAGAAAAAAGAAACCTCTCTTTGGCCGTAGGGCCGAAGGAGCTATCGCTTTCTTTGTTTTGAGCTTTCCATCTGCAAACTGAGATAAAATTTTGAAAATAAAGTGTCCAATATATTGTGAGATTTCAGAGTTGACAGGCTTTTGGTCAAGCCTGTCTGTAAAATACCTTTGCAACTGTTTTCTGAACAGATGTACAAATGGACCTCAATTTATTCAAGCTCAAATTTGTAATAAATTTAAGGCACATGAAAAAGCTACCTAGACTCTGGCACTTTTCATGAACTAGAAGAGTTGTGTCAAACTTAGACAGCAACCTCTATTTAGCAGTGGAGATCATTGCATACAAATCAGACCCTGAAGAGCAGTATTAAAATATATCTCATTATAAGTCAATGAAAATGAAACAATAATTACTTAATTCTCAAAACTACGTTCTATTGTTTTCTTTCCTTGTTGTTATGCTTTTTAACTTTGGATAAATATTCTAAACTGAAATTAAGAGAAGGAAAACAAAATGTTTAGCATTTCCTGATTGCCTTTGGTGTGTGTGTTTTCTTGATAACTTAAAGGAAAACACTGTGAGATTCTACAAATGTTGTCTTTGCGACTTACACGGTCATGTTTTGTCTCAGGTAGGATTACATTTATATTGGATGATTTGATCTATTGCTTCCCTTTTCCCACCTTAATAGCCATTATTTTTGTCCTGTTTGCCCTTCGCTTTCTTCAGCAAAATTCAATCCTCACTGTTCTGAACCAAGACAGAAACTGCTGATGATCTTTTCAACATTAATCTCCCTCACATTAATGATAGCATCGTGTCCTTTCCAATTATTCTCGACTCTCTCGCCTTTCTCTCAGGAAACATAGGTGACCCTAACATCGTAGTCTCAACCAAATTGTCAGTGCCTCTCTGGATTTCGAGTTTATTATCCTTTTTGGAAACACATCTACTCCATTTTCTAACTGACATTTTGACAAACTTCTTATCACTCAGGGCTAGTTGATATTGGAAAAAACAATCTCATTTCATTTATTTATTTTTGCTGTAGGCTATTGATAGCAATTGGACCTCATTGATAAATAAAAGTTTTATTTTCTCTTTCAGAGACTTTGAATAAGGCACCACATCAAAGTACATTTAGATTCTTTGTAGAAATTATCTTACGGCTTTCATTAAGTGGTATTTTGCTGGTAAATAGCTTATTAAAATTGTCTTTCTAATGTTCTAATATTTTACTTTATTTGTTCATAATCTTACAAAGTGTCTATTCCACAAAAGCTTTACTTAACTGAATTATACAAATCATTGACAATTTAATGAATCTACTTGATGAAATACCCCACCTAAATCAATTAGAACAAAACATTGTTCTGGGACTACTTTACTACAATTCAATAGCCAGATTTAACTTTTAATCATTTTGAACCAAAAACTATCATTTAATATACATATTAATGAGACATTATCAATAGTTGATTTGTGCTCTGAAAATGCAGTATGTTTGAAAAATATCATACTATCATATTTATTCTAAAAATGTCTCTGCCTTTTGAATATGTCATTGTAATTAGAAGTTAATCCGTACTTTCCTTGAAACTGTTCATAAATATGCTGACCTACAATCTGTCATTTGTTAGGGGCAAGTAAAATATAGTGTTGAATTTAGCATTTTCTGAAAACATACTAGTAAAGTGCCAGTCACTTCCAAATAAGTTTCTTAAAACGTCTGCTTTGGTTTCCTCATCAGTGTGTGGGGATGAAAATATTACCTTCCTCCTTGCACTGTTTTATGTACTAAAAAGTGGACTAATTCCTGGCATATACATTTTATTATTATTGTCACGGCATTTATCAGAAATGGAATACTAAAGAATGCAGATGAGGTTTTTGATATCACAGGTTTCTATTTTATTTAAGGATACAAATGAAAATATGAACCACTAAAATACTAAATGCAATGAGTGTAGGGAATAAAAAGAACAGTCTGTTGTCAAATTATGATAAGATACCTGGGAAAGATGAGACCCTCCCTGAATGGGATCACGGTTTTGTAGAAGGGAAAACAGTATATAGCACAGATGACTCAATCTTAATTGTAAACTGTAAAGAAAAAAAAAGAGGAGGGGGGATGAATTCATGACAGTGAGAGAGAGATGCTCTTTAGCTGTTAGACTCTGGGACAGTCTCATGAAGATGTTAGCAGTTGAGCTGGCTTTACAGAATTGTCAGGTCTTAGATTTGCTATGTGAGTTGAAGAAAAAGGAACTCCAGGCAGAGAAAGCAGTGTAGCAAAGGCACATATCAAACCCAACATTATATAAGTAAATAAATCCATTATATAAGTCTGTTTTAAGTTTATCTAATTTATAAGGTAAGAACCAATTTCTGGCTTCTCCAGCAAAATACCGTAGACTAGAATGGCTTAAAGCAACAGAAATATATTTCTCACAGTTCTGGAGGCTGTGAATTTCAAGATTAAGGAGTAGGCAGACTCAGCATCTTGGGAGGAAGGGGCAAGGGGTCTCTCCGAAGTTTCTTTTGTCACACTAATTCTAATCACTAGAGTTCTCTGCGCATGACCTAATGACTTCCCAAAGGCTCCTTCTGCTAAGGCCATCACCATGGGTGCAAAAACTTCAATGCATGATGATGGGGTATACAAACATTCAGCCCTTAGCAATTTCTTTCTTCCACATAGAATAAGTCCCAATGGATCCGAGGAAATGAGATTAAATTGTTTTGCAACACAAATTAAGACATCCTAACGGGTTTTGTCTTTTTTTTTTTTTAAATAGTGCAAATATGTGGCATTATAGTTCTTTAACTGCTGTGTTGTATCTTCATAAATTTATTTCTGAGCATCTTTCATACTATTCAGCACTATTTATAGTGTGGTCTAATGACCAATGTTGTTGAATAATTGCCACGAATTTGCAGTAAGTACAGAACTTGAAGCTGAGCATGTTGTAAGATGTATAAAATTTGGTAACTTTATGTTAAAATTTTGGCTTTATATTTTATAATTTTTAAATTTTTCTAAGAATCCACTTTTTAAAACATTTTAAAAAGAAAGAAAGAAGAGGGGCAGGACTGGGTCCCAGGTAATAGTGAAGTCATTTGATTTCTGCAGAAAGGGGCCCTGCTGAGACAGTGAGTTTAAAAAATCCAGCCTCGGTATACAGCCATGAGAAATGGGTTCATTTTTGCAATTTTGTCTCTTATGGGGATATTTTCCCCTAATTTCTCCCAATTATGTGTATTTACATGCAGCCCTGAAGGAAGGGTACAGCTATTAAAAAAACAGAAACCAGCTTTTTAAAATATCATATTTCTTGGAATAAATTTTGTCCTTTAAGTAAAAAAAAAAAAAAGAATTCACCTTTTATTTTTTGTAGGTTAGAAATTAAAATAAAATAAAACAAACAAAAACCCTGTCTTTACCATGGAAAGTTTGAAAATACCACATTCATAGTATGTTTCTTCTATTTTATTTTATTTTTTATTTTTATTTTTTTTTGGTACTGGGGATTGAACTCAGGAGCACTCCACCACTGAGCCACATCCCCAGCCCTATTTTGTATTTTATTTAGAGACAGGGTCTCACTGAGTTGCTTAGGGCCTTGCTAAGTTGCTGAGGCTTGCTTTGAACTTGTGATCCTCCTGCCTCAGTGCTGGAATTACAGGTGTGCGCCACCGCGCCTGGCTTCTATTTTAAATTACCATGTAATGGAGACTAGTAATTCCTCAATAAATAAAAACCTCATCTTGGCCATTCTTGGATGAGTTTTGGACTTGCAAGACTGAGGATATATCATGAAGCCATCCCAGTTGGTATTAAGGATAAAGACAACTTTATATTCTTTCAAAAGTCCCTCTAGCTATTACAGAGTAGGACTTTTTTTTGGACCACAGGTTTAGGGTAAAATTAACCAATCCTCCCTCATTGAGAGTTTATAATTGTGTACTAGTTTGCTCTGTGACTTTTCAGAAGACACAGAGAAGAGAACCCTTAAATTTAAGAACCCTTAAATTTATTGCCAATAATATTTTAGATGCCAGAATCTTATTTTTAGATATTCATGAGCTCCAGTTAAAGTTACTTTTCTGTGTCCTTTAAAAATTGAAGAATGAGATACATTGGAAAGTTTCTGAGAAAATCTGAATTGGGGAAGCAAACTGATTTGGGATGTTAGTGATTAATCCTTAATTTGTTGATTCCAGAATGAAAGCTTCATAGAAGTGTTGCAAAAAATACATAGGTCTCTCTTCTGGATTCAACAACTAGCTTTCTCAGGAACAAGTGTGCAGTCAACTAAAGTTTGATGCACTTGTATCTTCAGAAGTTGCTCTATGGGATGGAAAGTGATTAGGTCTTCAGGCACATATAAATGTTCTTAAGACCCATGGGTCAGCTGGGTTTCTGCTAGAGAATATTTGGTACCTTGATTTTAAAATAATTTTTTCTATAGATTATGTTGGTGCAATAATGATAAAGGGACATCTTAAGCATTATTCAAAAAGAGAAACATGTCCGCTTCCTGCCTGCATTTTCAACCAGAAGCTGATCAGGTCCCTGGGTGACCGCAACAGCAAAGTGGGAATGGTCTCATTCAAAGCCTGCAGTTTAGGTCAAAGGTTTCATCTAGGAATGTGCTGGAGAACCAAGGGTGACTTTACCAAGAAAGCTGATGGGTTTTATGTGCACAGGATAGAGAAGAAACTGAGTAGGAAACCTTTAGAAAACAAGTCTGTCTTTCTGTCACAGAGGGGAGCGCTATTAGGAAACAAAAATGTTTATAGAGAAAGAAACAGTGGTCATCACCAGGACCCCTGACCTAGAACCTTCACTTAATTTGGTTCAATTTGTAACCATTTTTTCTGAATGGATTTTTGTTACATTTATCTTTAATAATATGGAAATATTAATGTTCTTTTTTTTGTAGGGAGGGCTACTGGTGATTGAACCCAGGGATGCTATATCACTGAGCGACATTCCCAGTCCTTTCTTTTTGATTTTAAGATAAGATCTCAGTTGCTTAGGCCTCAAACTTTTGATTCTCCTACCTCAGCCTCCTGAGCCACTGGGGTTACAGGTATGTGTCACCTGACTAGTATTCTTGGTATTATTTCTGTTGAGTGTGAATATTTTCCTATATAAAAAATCAGAACCAACATGAGAATGATGGAACATGTCTATAATACCAGTGCTCAGGAGGCTGAGGCAGTAGAATCTCAAGTTCCAGGCCAGACTCGGCAATTTAGCTAGTCTCTAAGCAGTTTAGCGAACCCTGTCTCAAAATAAAGAAAATAAAAAGGACTGGGGATGTGACTCAGTGGTAACGCACCCCTGGGTGAAATTCCCAGTACCAAAAACATAAGAAAAAAAATTTAAAAAGAATATAAAGGACTGGGGATATAGCTCAGTGACAGAGCACTTTCCTAGTCTGTGCAAGCTTATGGATTCAATGTCCAGTACTAAAAAAAGAAAAAAAAAAAAAACAGGGCAGAGAAACTTGTTTTAGAGAGCAGTTGATTTAAATAAGGATACTATTTTATATGTGAAACCATTAAAAAGTGGTAAAAATGTTGTACTCAATCTATGGTACCTTGATTGATTGAGTATACGTAGGGAAGAAGAGCTCTTGTAGAAAGTAGAAATCCTTTGGCCACAAGTAATGTATCAGACTTGAGTTAACAGAAGCCAATAAGGAGATTTACTGGAGAAAAGCCAGACTCTCATCCTGCAGAGAAGCAGAAGTGGGAGGGAGCAGATTCATCTAGGATTCCTACCAGTTTCAGTCTCTGCTTCAAGTATTTTGTTATTTGATACCTGTTATAACTCCTGTGCAAAGGAGGAAATAAGCTCCCTTCAAAGCCACTTTGGCAGTATTAAATCAGGGTTTAAGGTGTTATCGCTGCCTCTACTATAAATTGTCACCAGCTCTTTGTCTAGCTTCTTGAATCCTGTGCAGGAGGAGCCTGCCCTTTCTTCTACCCTGTGCAATATTTGGGATTGAACATGGCAATTTTGTTTATACTCAGAGTTTCACATGAACTTTTGAGACGTGTTCCACAACGTTAATGATTACCCTGAATTTCATGATTCTCAAATTTTTACCTTCAGTATTTGACCCTCAAAGAAAGTCCAAGAAAATCAGACACCATGACACATGTTTAATCCTCTCCCATTTTTTTAGGCCCTACACCTTTCTCTTGAAAGTTACTTTACCATCTCCCATTTACCAAATATGATCCCTTGCTGAACTCTAACTCCAAACAGGTTTCACATGAGGAATAAAGTGTAAAAGTACTTTAAGTTCCAGATTCCTGTTTGACCAACTAACTGCTCTGCTCCAAGTTGAAGGAAACTCTCCAGTTTCTTGCAATGTCACTTTTAAAGGATAATCACAATGAACTTCTTTGGTTTCAAATTTAAGTGACAGGATACTTCAGCTCTGTGTTTGACACTTTGACTCTAGGAAATAGATCAGAACTACCAAAGAAGATTTTCCCTGCAGGATACAAGAAGCCTTCAAAGCCCAGGTCTTAGAGAGGAGTGCCCTTGCCCTACTCAAATCACTTCTTATACTCAAACTGGCATAGAGCTCAGTAATACTAAAGCTTCACTTCATTTGACTCTCAGGACAGGACTGAGAGATGCCTCCATGTGAGTGCTCTGCTTGTATGTTTTATCCCTGCTTTATGTGCTCCAAAGATTAATGCTGATCAAAGGCATAGATAACAGGGTATATTTGATTATTGATTTTGCCTTTTTGCTGGCTGATAGGTTCTTAAATTGTTTGATGTTGATGATACAAATTTCCTCATAACTCCTATGGACCCCTAGAAATTTGAAACATAATCCATAAACATGAACATGAATTTTTTGTGAATGTTTGATCAAGCCCTATGACTAATTCACTTAAATCATTCTGTGCCACACTTGAAATAGGAAAAGGGAGGAGATTAAAATGACAGTAACTGTCTTATAGCCTGAGTTGTATTCAGTTGGGTTCAAACAAAAATTACTGTTATTCCTTCTCACTCTTACTTCAAAATTGTTGTTAATGACTCTTGTCTCTCCTGTTGAATAAAATGTTAGGTTCCATAGTTTCTCTCATCACTCTTGGATAATAGCAATGTTCTCCAGACATGTCCTATTCCAAGGATTCTCTTAGTACCCTGGGTAATTATCAAAATATGAAGTATTCTACAAGTCATATCTTTCCTTGCTTCTCTTTTATTTACTCTAGAAAATCTGCAATCAGCTAAAAGATGATGAAGATTTCTATTCTATTTCAACAGGACACTTTGTGCAACCTCTCTAGCTCAGAGAAGTTTCTAACTAAGCTAGAGAGTTTCTAACTTATTTAGGGGTTGAACTAGCAGGAGGGAAGAATAAGGGAAGGAAAACAGTTTCATACATGGTCACTGCTAGTGAATGCCAGATAGGTAAAATTCACTCTTGTAGCACACATGTGTTCTCAGAGGTGTTCAAGAGCACTCCATGAAGCATAAATCAGGCTACTTAGGGCTCCAACTCAGCTTCTGAGAGCTACATCTTATAAGATGGAAAACCATAGTGGCATTCTTCTTTGACCTTCTCTAGGTGAGGTCCACCTCACATAGATTCTTTTGGGGTCCTATAGCCTTCCATGTGGCCTTCTTGGACAACAAGTCCTTTACGTGATGGTTTTCAGTGGATTCCTTTGCTTTTGTCATTGCAGAAAGATTAGTGTGCCCCCTTAGCACCCCTCTCTCTCAGCTTGGCTATCTTAGGTAAAGGTTCACTATCTCCCAGGCTTAAGTCAGATTTCAATCAATTGTTACCTCCAACTTGTAGGAACTTATAGCAAGCTCTCCAAATGGTCCTTTTGAAACCCTACTTACCAGACATGGGGGAGAAGAAAAGCAATTTTCTCTCCTCTGTGGAGGATAGGGGAGAGGGGACATAGTAGAAACATTTTTGAGAGACAATACCCTCTCTTTAGCCATTAGCTGCAGGAGTAGACTCTTCAAGATATGTGATAGGTAAGGGATGTGAAATAACATTTAGGTTCTTACTTCTGCAAATCCTGAGTCAAGGGTCTAATACCTCAAGAACATGCACTTAACTTGGCATCCCTTGCCTTCTTTGAAATATTGCTGAAATGATCAAGAGTCTCATTTTAATAATCAGTCATATATTATTACATATTATAAGTAAATAATGAAAGGAAATTCAATAATAGTGGGAAAAATAAAAAATGAAATTTTAGATAAAGCAATAAAAAAAACAAATAAAGAGATCATAGTAATATGGACTAAAATAGGAAAAAAATGTGGCAAAAGGCAAAGTCAAGCCCATTTATTAAACTTTGCTTAGAAAAAATAATGGCAATTAATTTGTATAATATTTATAATATTTTAATGTTTTAAATATATTTAAGTATTTTACAATCTTAAAGAAAAGCACAGACAGCTGAAATATAATACAAAATGTTTAGAAAGTTTAAAGACAATTGTTATACAATTTTTTCTAAATAAGGAAGAAGTTTAGCATACTTTAAAAAGAAACTGCATTTTTGGCTATTTTCTACTGTACAAATACAGCTAAACATGAGTTCAATTTGACTAAAACACCTTTCTTCTACTATGTAGGATTTGAACAAAACTTTAAAAAAGAATGCAATAATCTACCTTGTAGGTAATTTTTTATGGTCTAAAGAGGAACATCATAGTTTATTTGCATCAGCAAATTGAAACAATGATGATCAGAAGATTGAATATATTCATAAATAGGAAGTGATGAAATAGCTTCCTGTTAAAAGATAAAGCAAATAGCAATATCCTATTCCTATTGTGTGCTTATTTATTTTTTTGAAATAGCCCTAATTAAGTCCCTTAATTAAAAAAGAACTTTTTTTTTTACTAATGCTTTGCAATTTCTAGGTGCTCAGAGCTGCTGGTAGTCGATATTTAGGGGTGATGATCAAAGACATGGCTTAAATCAGATAGTGATTCCAGTGTCTAGAATATGCAGAAAACCAAATTATACTATTGCTCAATTTAAAGCAAGTAACACTGGCATTTCACAACTTTGGAAATTATGGCTAAAATATTTGTACGAATGCAATTGGAGGCAAAGGCAGGTATTGTTTAAAATGTGTAATTGCATAAGTTCAATCTATAAAGAAAGCATCAAAACAGCAAATTTTAGAAAATATGATTATTGGAGAGTTACTAGGGAAAATCTCTGTGGAGTGGCAAAATAAGTAAATAAATAAAATGCATGAGACAGTTGATGTCTTAGTGACTTCAGGCTGCTATTGAAAGAACCATAGGGTTGGGGATATAGCTTAGTTGGTAGAGTGCCTGCCTGGCAAGCACAAGGCCCTGGATTCAATCCTCAGCACTGAAAAAAAAGAAAACAAAACAAAACAAACAAACAAACAAACAAACAAAACAAACAAAAACTACAGACTGGGTGACTTATAAACAACAGAAATTGATTTCTTCCAGTTTTAGAGGCTGAAAGTCTGAGATAATGATGTCAGTATGGTTGAATTCTGGTGGCCCACTTTTGAGTGGCAGACTCCCATATTCTTGCATCCTCACATGACAAGAAAGTTCTTTGGGGTCCCTCTTATAGGGGCATTAATCACAATCATTAGGACTCCATCTTCGTAATCTAATAACTTCCCTAAAGCCTCATCTCCTAATGACCATCACATTGATGAGTTAGGATTTCAGTACATGAATTTTAAGGTCATAAATGTGCAGTCTATTACAGTTGACATTCAAATTACCCTTATTTTCACACTACTGAAGTTAATGGACGATGCAAAGTTGTAAGCCTAATGTGAATTCTGAGAAATCCAAAGGCAAAATTGTAAATAGAAGGCTCATAAGATTCTGGAAATGTAATCAGAGGTGAGATTTGGTGGTAGAAACTAATATAAGCACTCAAGAACAAGTCCAGTCAGTTTAAACTCATGTGCTTTTCTGATAAGGTTACCAGTCTTCCAGACATGAGAAGTATTGCAAGCAATTTACATGCTCATTTTATCAAACCATTTACCAAAGGCATATTCAATATTCTTGGAGACAAGATGACGAATGATAATTCAGTTTTTCTTTCTGTATATTCATAAATAGATGACATATTGTGCTTTTGCTCTGATTATCTGGGGAGAGGTGACTAATGGTGTTATTTGGGAATTGTAATGTATTTGTCCTGTCATTTTTGTTTAAAAACAACAATTTATACAAATAACTGGATTGTGAATAAACATTAATAGTTCAAAGCTCAAAGAATTGAATTTGACAAAAGTATGAGAAATCAAAGTTTTTGAGAATTTTGAGCAAAGGGCAGACACAAACTAGAATATATTTAATGAATGCCTGTATATTAAAAAATAGAAAATCAAGAACAAAGCTGCAGTTTAACAGATATAACACTGTGGGTGATTTTACTTCAATCTTGACCTAAGGATTCCAAGGATAATAAATTAGGTGCTGTAATACATAAAAGAAAAAAAAAATAAGAGTCACAGATTCTTTTAGAGTCCAGTTAAAATGTGTTTTCCCAAGATGATTTTATGTGTACATATTTTTAAATGCTCAGAATTTTATTTAAGGACATAACTTAAGACAAGAAGTAAAGATGTTAAATGAAAAAATAAGAAATGAAATTATTAAATCCAACTTAAATTATTCTAAAGTGAATAAATAACAAATCAGTACGTTAATACTTAGAGATTTTTTATAACATTCAGAATACTAAACAGAGTGATGAATAAAAAGAACATATGGATCACTCATATATTCAAAAGAAACTGTGAAAAAATTATCCTTGTGAACTGAAAGATGATCAGAAATGTTAAAGTGCTGATACTGCAATATTCATTAAAGAGTATAATATTCAATTAACTAATATGTGTTCATGTGTCTTTTATCATAGTAAAGCTAGCTAATTACCTGTAGGGGATGTTTTAAAGATTAATTAGTCCATTTTTAAGAGTTCATAAAATTTAATAATATTAAATAGACAAATGAAAGATTGAGCTGGGAGCTATAAAATTATTGTTGCAAACCCTTCCATTATTATTATCATAGGATTGAAGGTCAGAGATTCTGTGCAGTGTCTATTAACACATAGTCAAAACCATGATAAACATTTGTTAAACATTTTAAGAATCTCCTGTGTATATTCTGTGTGTAAATTTTTTTGCAGGTTTTAATTAAACCTTAACAAAGCTTACTCTTAAACATTTGCTTTGCTTCTACGCATGCTAACGTGGTCTGTATTCTTCCCAACTCTCTGATCCTTTTTATATCTTTCCTTCTTTGGCATCTCTTTAAAAGAAGTTTCTCAGTATTCTAATATTTTAATTTATCTTACACTATATGTGCTTCAGCTATATTGTAAATTTCTCAAATTTTCAGCAAACATTACTGGATGTGCAATTTGTACCAGTTCAAGATATGGCTCAGAGAAAATAACAGTGAACAGGACAGATAAAATTTCTGCCTCCATGGATGCCAAAGTAAACTGGAGGAAATAAGCCATGAACACATATTCACAAGTAACTGCATAATTACACTGTGATCAATGATATAAAGGGACATATATGGTGTTATGAGACTCAATAACAAGAGGCTCTGACAGCTAAGGAGAAGTGATATTTACAGAGATAAATATCATGGGGGAATTGATATTTATACCCAGACCTGAAAAATTATTAGAAATTGGGTATTTGAAGTAGCAATATATTCTAAGCAGGCAAATCAGCATATTTATGAGCATTTTGGAATGCCTCATAGAACAAAATAGCTCAGAATTAAGTACAGTTCATTTCTATTTTTATATGATGTGCATAATATGATAAATTAGCTACTATTTATGGAATTAGTAGACATATAAAATAAATAACAGCCCAGTAAATAAAGATCATAAGATGTAGTTTTAATGTCATATGATTTACTAACATTCTCATAAATTTATAAGAGTAGATGGTATATGATATTGTCAATAGAATAGAATAGTTGGCTCATGCTGATTATTTGAAATCTAGTCTGTGATTTAACCTATTTATATTAGCAATGATTAACCAGTATAAAATCTTCTGTATTGGGAATCAGTCTCTCAGGTTGATTTATCCATGGAAAAAAAATGATAGTAATTGTGAAATTGCAGGTTCTAATAAGACTGGGATACTTCTGGGCTTAATGCATCTTAAAATGTAACTCACCATAGCAAGGAGTATACATTGTGGGCAGAGAGGCAGGAAAGGTATACAGAGAAAGGACTCTCATATGACATTTCTGGTTGAAATCACAACCTCATTTCTATGTGTCTGTGAGGTACATGACAAGATATTTGATCCCTGTTTTCTTCATTTACCTTTTATTTAAAGTGAAACTGGAAATAACTCTCGTGGTTTCTTTAATTAATGCTATTTTAGTCTTTGACAAGTTCTTTACTTTAGCTGTTAGGACCCATTCTCCAAATGACTCCATGTGTTGGCATTATGAAGGAATAAAAAGAACATTGTGCAGAAAGAGCTGTTATTTTTGCTATTTGCACTTTATTATTAACATTTTATTGTTAGTTACAATATGTCCTTCATAGCTGGGAAATCTCAGTATCAGTAATAGGTCAACTAAGAAAGGAGGATTTGCATGTTACTATAAGCTGACATTTCTCCTTTATATTCTTATTTTTTCTACCTCCAACGCAAACATAATCATCAACATTATATGTTTGGGTGAAAGGAAGCAGAAAAAGTCTGTGTGTTCACTTGCATCTTTTTCCTTTGAGTAGGGAGATATTCTCTTAAGAGTGTAACTCTTTATATAGTTGGCATTTACCTTTAAAAATGGAAGAATCAAGAGTTGCTTAGATATGTTGAATTAATTTTCACTCCCCCAAATTCAGCACTAATAGTAAATGAAAACACAAAACTATTTAGAAGTTGTGTATCAACCAATGGAAATTAAAAACTTTCTCAATGTTCTCAATATGCAAGAAATGTAAAGATAAATACAAAATTAATTATTATAGAAAGGAATGGCCTAAACCCTGGAAAATCTATGGCTTCCAATAAAAGAATTTAAATCAGAAGTGGAGAATACATTTTAGATTTGTTCTTTTTACATATACATGACAGTGGAGAATATTTTGACACATTATATATACACAGAGTATAACTTATTCTAATTAAGACCCCATTCCGTGGTTGTTCATGATGTGGAAATTCACAATGATATATTCATACACAAAAATAAAAAACTATGTCAGATTCATTCTACTGTATTTCCTATTCCTATCTCCCCTCTATTCCCTTTATTCTCCTTTGCCTAATCCACTGAACTTCCATTCTTTCCTCCCCCTCTTTGTTGTGTGTTAGTATCCACATATCCAAGAGAACAATTGATGTTTGGTTTCTTGGCATTGGCTTATTTCACTTAGCATGATGGTCTCTGGATCCTTCTATTTACCAGCAATACTTTTTAAATTCAATTGAATCAATCCTAATACAAGTAACCTGAGCACATGAGTTTAGTTTTATCATCTGCATTATGGGATGCACTGTGAATATCAATACATCATCTCTATATTCCTAAGGGGTGTGTGTGTACAGAAACTGCAACAAATAGTTAGGTAAACTCTTTCCTGAGCAACTCTTTCCACTCTGGGAGAATATTTACTGACCTGCACCCTTCTTATTTCAGGTTCTGTCACTGGAAGCTCTGTTGTGCAGGTTAACTTATTACAGTATCCTTCCAGTCTTGGTGGTCTCTCACTGTGGAATTAAAACACAAATCACTGAATTTATGTATCCTGTGCAGATTCTTCTACTATGCCTGTTGATGAAAGTCATATCTTCTAGCATATAAAGATAATTGATTGCTCTATTTGAACTGTTTTCCTTATTCCATACAACATACCCAAAGTATAGATTATTTTTTAGCAATTCCAAATTTATATATAAGAGACCAGAGTTTAAAAAGTTTAGTTATACTGCTGCACTCACTGATTGAAAGCAACAGAGTTTGGACTTGAGTCTTGAATTGCCCCGCTACAGGGTTCTGAAATACTAGGTGTTCTACTAGTTGTTTTTACACTTGAGTTTACTGGGGAAGGGGGCACTTTCTATGACTTAGCTACTTATTAGTCATCTATTTTCACGGACAACCTTGCCCTGAGGGTTTGCTGCTTATTTCTGTCACTTTCTCAGTGAGATATTTTCACAGCATTTGCTGGTTGCTGCCCCTGATACTGTGCCTCAGGCCTTCACTTGCACTTACAAATGAGAGTTCAGAACATAGCTTTCATCAGAGTGTCCATCACTTATTTTCCAGCATTCTTTAACTGGAGTGAAAATAACAGTTCCTCCTATGGCTCTACTAATCTGGCCTTCTGTGTATTCTAATAAGCCAAATATTTAATGTTTTGTTATGTAGATGAAAATATTTCTAGTTTTCTACATTATTAAAATGTCTCTATTTGTATGCATAGTTGAATATTTCCTAGATTTCTTCAAATGATGGTACTAGACACCAGTTTTATGTTACTGTACTAATCTATCAACTAAGTTCTGTCATGAAGAATGGTAGAAAAGGGGAAAGAAGGACAGACAAGCTCCTCTGATTTTGATGCCATGTCATTTATTTCTTTTCTTCAAAATTTCAAGCATGCATACTGTAGTCACCAGGTCTACTTACCTTCTTTAAGGCTCAGCTAGTTTGACTAAGTGACTTTGTGCCTATTCCCCTAAAATAATTTTTTTTTTTGGAACTGAGGATTGAACTCAGGGACACTCGGCCACTGAGCCACATCCCCCAGCCCTATTTTGTATTTTATTTAGAGACAGGTCCTAAGAAAGTTGCTTAGGACCTCGCTAAGTTGCTGAGGCTGTCTTTGAACTCGCGACCCTCCTGACTCAGCCTCCCGACTCGCTTGGATTACAGGCATGCGCCACCACGTCCAGCTATTCCCCTAATTTTTAATATCTCCTTCATCCTTGACTGAACTTAACCAAATCCATTTGCAACATTCAATTTGTTATATATATTCACATTTTGTCTATTTCTGACATAATCTGTCACAATGCTTTTTCTCCTTAATTACACATTAGAATCATACAGGGGAGGGGGAAGGGTTAGAATGACCTATGTCTTGCCTCCACACCAGCTGGGTCAGATTAAAATCTCCTAGTGTGCAGGTCAGGCACTGACATTGCGCTCTTTTCCTAAGTGACTCTCATGTGTAGTCAAGTTTGGGAACTCCTACTTCAGAATTGTGCTGATAATTGGACAGTGTTTAGTACACATGTGAGTAAGCAGACATCAAAGAATATCAAAGAAGATCTTGGGATACGAAAGGTTTCAAAAAATAGAAAGTTTTAAACTTATACATGGAAAATAAACCATGAATTGTGAAATCATAAACAATAGCTGATTGGAGCAATAATAATGACTCAGAGATAATTGATAGAAGAGATATAATAATGAAGACTTTCAAGTATTTCAAGCCCAAGAATTGAAATTAAATTTGATCTTATAAACATATAGAAAAAAGTACAAGCCATTGATAGGAAAGATAATTGAAACTTTGACAATTTGGGTTCATATGAGAAAGGAAATACAGTAAGTTGAAAGGTAAAAGACTGAACTGTCAAAGTACAGGAAAAGATACCTGTACTTATTTGGGTTTGTCTCTGTGTCCTCTATTCTGTACCATTGATCTACCTGCCTATTTTGGTACCAATACCATGCTGTTTTTGTCACTATTGCTCTGTAGTATAGTTGGAGGTCTGGTATTGTGAAACCCCCTGCTTCGCTCTTCTTGCTAAGGATTGCTTTGGCAATTCTGGGTCTCTTATTCCTCCATATGAATTTCATGATCGCTTGCTCTATTTCTATAAGGTCCATCATTGGGATTTTAATTGGAATTGCATTGAATTTGTATAGCATTTTTGGAAGTATGGCCATTTTGACAATATTAATTCTGCCTATCCAAGAACATGGGAGATCTTTCCATCTTCTCAGATGTTCTTTAACTTCTTTCTTTAGCGTTCTGTAGTTCTCAGTGTAGAGGTCTTTCACATCTTTTGTTAGATTGATTCCCAAGTATTGGTATCTCATACTTGACAAAGGAGGCAAAAACATGCAATGGAGAAAAGACAGCCTCTTCAACAAATGGTGCTGGGAAAACTGGAAATCCATATGCAGCAAAATGAAACTAAACCCATATCTCTCACCCTGTACAAAACTCAACTCAAAGTGGATCAAGGACCTAGAAATCAGACCAGAGACTCTGCACCTAATAGAAGAGAAAATAGGTCCAAATCTTCATCAGGTTGGCCTAGGACCAGATTTCCTTAACATGACTCCCAAAGAGCAAGAAATAAAAGCACGAATCAATGATTGGGATAGAGTGAAACTAAAAAGCTTCTTCTCAGCAAAGGAAACAATCAGCAATGTGAAGAGAGAGCCTTCAGAGTGGGAGAAAATCTTTGCCACACACACTTCGGACAGAGCACTAATCTCCAGAATCTACCAAGTACTCAAAAATCTTTACACCAAGAACACTAATAACTCAATCAATAAATGGGCCAAGGAAATGAACAGACACTTTACAGAGGAAGATCTACAAGCAATCAACAGATTTATGAAAAAATGTTCAACATCACTCGTTATAAGAGAAATGCAAATCAAAACCACCTTAAGATTTCATCTTACCCCAATTAGAATGTCTTTCATCAAGAACACAGGCAACAACAGGTGTTGGCGAGGATGTGGGGAAAAGGGTACACTCATACATTGCTGGTGGGAGTGCAAGTTGGTGCAGCCACTCTGGAAAGCAGTGTGGAGATTCCTTAGAAAACTTGGAATGGATCCACCATTTGACCCTGCTATCCCACTCCTTGGCTTATACCCAAAGGACTTAAAATCAGATTGCCTCAGTGATGCAGCCACATCAATGTTCATAGCGGCTCAATTCACAATAGCTAGATTATGGAATCAACCTAGATGCCCTTCAGTAGATGAATGGATAAAGAAACTGTGGTATATATACACAATGGAATATTACTCAGCCATAAAGAAGAATAAAATTATGGTATTTGTAGGTAAATGGATGATGTTGGAAACTCTTATGCTAAGTGAGATCAGCCAATCCCAAAAATCCAAAAGCCGAATGGTCTCCCTGATATATGAATGATGATGCATAATGTGGGGGGGAAAGATGGCAAGAATGGAGGAAAGATAGCTAGCATAGAGGGAAGGGAGGGGTGGGGGTGGGTGGGGGATAAAATTAATAACAGAATGTGTGACAGATACCATTGCCCTGTGTACATGCATGAATGCACAGATGGTGTGACTCTACCTTGTGTACAAACAGTGAAACAATAGCTGTACTCCATTTGTGTTCAATGAATCAATAAGTAAATAAAAGAATAAAAAAAAAAAAACAAAGTACAGGAAAAAATATTTGATAATGATTATTTGAAAATAATAAAATGGAGTATAAGTTAGAAAATGAATAGCGTTTGATATAAAACTAAATGAACCTTCTTCTACTTGGAAGATGGGTGGCTTAGGATATTGAAGATTGTTAAATGGAGCTTAAATAATTATAGCTGAAGGAAGAATTCTAACCAGATCTTACTCTCTTTGACAAGTTGACAGGTCCAGCTACTGGTAAGCAATAAGATAAAGAATTTAAAAAAGCAAACTTGCCAAGAAGATGTGGAAGTCAAAAAGTAGACTTGCTCTGACTTCAGGCATTTAGGATACCAGGCTAAGAATACAAGAGTAATTTCAGATTCAGCCAGAAAGAAGCAACAGGGCTTTTTATGTCCTTCCTGCTGTGTTCAGGACTAGCTCAGGTCCTGCTGGAGTTGTGCCTGGCCTGGCAGCTCAGGGATAGAATGAAAAAAGATCACATTAATTTAAAGTTAGTGTGCTTTGAAAACAGAAAGGAGGTTGATAGATTACTAGAGAATGAAATCTACCAAATTATGCTATATCCAAGCACAAATATGCCACAGTGAATGGTGCTTATATATAATTATAATGTATTAATTAAAATGATGATGACAATAATAACAGAAGGGGAACCAGTTGAGTACAGCAAATGGATCAAGGGCAGGGAGGATGGGAGAGAAAGGGTAGGTTCCAGGGAAGGCGACTGATCATACTACATTATGTGCATGTATGAATATGGTAAAACAGATCCCACCATTATGTGTAATTATAATGCACCAATGAAAAATAAAGTTAGTGTGTTTGCTGGGCCTGCAAGTCAAAATACAACTTATGCTAAGGGGCTTTGAAGCTTCTTAAAGGCAAGCCTGCAGAAAAGAAATCCTAGAAAAACAAGGAAAAACAAGCAATAAATCATTACTGCTCTCTATACATCCAATTTTGTTTCAAAATTTAAATGTTTCACTGGTAGTCCTATAGATGACCAAGTATTTGTCATGGTGTTTGGAGAAACTTAAGAGTTTGTACAGATATGAAACTATGAGAAATTGATAAAGATGTGTGATTATACTTCTTGTTGTAAAAGTAACTTTAAATACATATTTATAGATGTTACTTTGCTACCCCATATAAGTCCTAAGAAATTCTAGGTAAAGTTTTAAGCTCTGATTACAATAACTGGGAAAAATACCAGCCTCATTTTATTTATGAATGCCCTTGATTACATCATCCTATAGGAAAATAGGTGATCTAAGGTTACAAATACAAATCTGATAACATTATCTATTTTTAAGAACACTTTTTGTTTAGTATAATACAAAATAAAGCTTAGAATTTGTAAATTTCCATAGTTTTCCGAGGTCTCCTTTTTCTGAATATCTTAATGAAAAGTAAAATACGAATTGTCTGTTCCTCTGATGTCATGGTCATTATTCTTTTATTTACATGACATATTAGGAGTTGCCAAGATTTTGAAACTTGATAGGAAAAAAAAGCTTAAAAAAGAGACTTTCTTTTAGTGGGAAGCAATCCATTTTTTTTTTTGAAGAATAAAAAGGGATTTTTTTCCTTGTCACTATAATCTGCTCTTGATATTCATTTTCATTATATTCTGCAACACACTGCTTGTCTCCACAGTATTGCCTTAACTAAAGAACAAACCTTAGGGGAGGAAAAAGGCATTAAAAATATCTACACATCTGCTTTCAGCCTCTCCATTATTACTGGGAAAGTTCTAAATCACCTTGTGTCTGATGACATTAAATCAAGGGGAACAGGCAAAGCAGGCCATGTCAGCACGCCGATAATGCATCCACTGTACTGTCTGGTTGGGTTATCCTCTGTCACTTCCCATTTAAAGGGCACTAAATAGAGCAATTTTGATCTAGGACAAGTTTGTAAAAGTAATTCCATTTTTTGTTTTCTTGTCTGCAATGGCAATTAGTTTATAATAACAACTGCAGTATCAAAAGTGGATGACATTTTTTGTTGAATTCACTTCATTGTGTTTGTTCCTTTCTAATTTCATTGTGACCCTTTTAAAAAATACAATGTAAGGTTAAAATCATTAAAAAATATCTCAGGATAAGTCTTACAGAATTTAGACTCTAATATTGTTTAAGTACACTGGGTATATTGCAGTTTCCAAACCTAGGAGTCTACTAATACCTTCAAAGGTTTATTGTAGATTTTTAGATTTTATAATTCTTTAACTGATGCATAAAAACATAAAAATTATGCCTATTAATGGAGTACTATGTAATATTTCAATGCATGTTACATTGTGTAATGTTTAAATCATGTAAAACATATCTATCTTCACAAACATTTATCATTTCTTTATGGTGATGCTTTCAGAATGCTTTCTTCTAGCATTCTGAAACATACATTATACTATTGTTATCTATCATCAGCTCACTGAGCAATAGTACACCAGAACTTCTTGTTCTTACCCAGCTGTAACTTAGTAACCACCAGTATACTCTCAAATTCTCTGAGATCAATCCTGTTTGTGTGTGTGTGTGTGTGTGTGTGTGTGTGTGTGTGTGTAAGACAGAGAGAGAGAGAGAAAGAGAAAGAGAATGGGGATTGATCCCAGGAGTGAGCTAACATTGAGCTACATACTTAGCCATTTTTTATTTTTCTTTGTTTTATTTTGAGGCAGGGTCTCACTAAGTTGTCAAAGCTGGCCTTGAATTTACAATCCTCCAGCCTCAGATCACCACATCCAACTGAGATCACTCACTGCTTTTACATTCCACATATGAGTGAGATCATGCCTCATGATCTGTGCCTGTCCCTGGCTTATTGCACTTAACATAATGATCTCTAGTCCCATCCACATTGCTTCAAGTGGCAGGTTTTCATTCACTTTTATGGTTACAATGGTGCATGTTTATTGCAGATCAATTAGACAATACAGAAAGTATATTGAGGACAATAAAGAATATCCTGAAGACAAGCATCCAGAAGTAGTCACTGTTAAGTTCCTCAAAGGAATTTCGAATCCTGGGTATGTGTGTGTGCACGCATGTGTGCCTGTGAATGGGTACGTCAGTAATAGTCTTCTCGGGAAAGAGAAGACACACAGTGCTCTTTTCACGGCAGGCTTACTGTATATATTGATAACTGTTTATAAGAGATTAGTTACTAAGAAAGGATACCAAAAAACTATAAATAAAAGACTAGAGCTGAGGGAGAGGAGCCAAGAAAGGAAGACTTGACAGTATGATCCCCACCTGCTGCCCACTTAGGGAAATCTGATGTCATCAAAAGAATGGCTGTCAGTATACTTGCAGTGACAAAGTTTGTTATGTTACCCTGGAATAGACCTGGTTCACAACTACCAGACCAAGACTAGTGTGCAAGGAACCATGGACTGAGTCCACTGGAAAGTAAGCACCTCGTGGACTGCTGGCTATTAAGTCTCTCTGGAGCAAACTGAGAAAAGCACACTGGAATCGGCAAAAGAAATTGTTGCTTTCATTATTCAATTTTCTTCCAGTACCTCAACTGGCAGTGGGGACATGCTACTGACATTCAGCTACATTGTGACAAGTAGGGTAATGATGCATTAGCTCTGGAGCTGAGACTCAACAAACATATTTTTTTTCAAGTTTTATTTCATATTTGAATGACAAAATGTATATTTTGGGATACAGTGATATCTTGATACATGTATATATTGTATAATAACTGAATCATGGTTCTTAGCATATTCATCACCTCAGAGATTTATCATTTCTTTTTGCTAAGAATATTCAGAGTACTCTCTTTTAGCCATTTTAAACTATATAATATTATACTGTTAACTGTATTCACCCTACTTTGCAATAGGTACCAGAACTTATTCCTCTAACCCAACAGCAACTTTACACCTGTTGACCAATATCTCTCCATTCTCCTTTTCCCCCACACTTCCTGGTTTCTGGTAATCTCTGTTCTACTTTGTGCTTCTGTGAGGTCAACTGTTTTAAATTCTACAAAGGAATGACATCATGCAATATTTGTTTTTCTGTGCCTGACTTATTTTACTTAACATAACGTCCTCCAGATTCATCTATGTTACTGCAAATGACAATTTTACGGCTGAATATTATTCCATTGTGTATATACATCACATTTTCTTTATTCATTCATCTATTGATGGACTCTTAGGTTAATTTAATATCTTGGCTATTGTGAATAGTGCTGCAATAAAAACAGGAGAGCAGATATCTCTTTGAATTACTTATTTGATTTCCTCTCCATAAATACACAGTAGTAGGATTCTTGGATCAACAGAGTGAAGAGACAACCTACTGAATGGGGAAAAACTATCTGTTAACTATGCATCTGACTAGGGAATACTACCCAAAAATATATAAGGAATTTAACTCAAGGGCAAAAACCAAGCTGACTAAAAAAGATATACAAATAAGTTATCAACTAGTACATGAAATGCTAAACAACAGTTGTCATCTAACAAATGCAAGTAAAAATCACCAGGAGATATCACCTCATGCCAATTGGAATCACTATCATAGAAAAAGGCAAATAATTACAAATGCTGACATATATGTGGGGGAATTGGTACCCCAATACATTGTTGGTGGGAATGTAAGTTAGTATGACCATTGTGGAAAACAGTATGGATGATCCTCAAACATTAAAAATAGAACAACCATATGCACCTTATCATTTAAAAACATTGTATTACGTATTCTTTTGTAGAAATTTTGTTTCTTTTAATAATTCATATAAAATTTTTACATTTTTGGCTTATAATTTCATTACCTGCATATTATTTTCCTATAAGAATATCCTATGGACATTTTATGCATGCCTTAGTAATCGATTTAAGTAATCTCTTGAAGAAGCGGTGCCTGCTTCTCCTTTTCATTGTTGCTTTGGCAATTGCAGTGGCTTCTTTTGTCTGATGGGCGCATTGCCATTGCTAATCAAGATTGTCCTCATATTTGCTTTTGCATTTCTGGGAAAAGATTCATTCACTTAAAAGCCTTTATGTTGAGAAAAATGAATTCTAATGCTGAATGTTTTCTTGCATTTTAGATTACAAAAGCAAAACAATCTTGGTAACACTGTTCTTACATTTTTAACAGGACTTGTAAACTTCCTATTAAGGCTTCAGTGCCATACACATTTTTCCAGATGGGAACTATTGAGAACTCGAGTTGGATATACTAGTGATATTTTCTTCTTTCACATTTTAACTCCATTTGTACATTTAAAAATTATTGTCTCTATTGAGACCTTTGGTTGCTGAATTTTTATTATTAAATGAACAAACACATCCCAAAAGGAAATGAATGTACCGAATGAATTTTGCTGCCTTTTGAAAATGTACTGATAGCATATGAAAAATGCTTCAAAATATCAACAACTTAAATATCTACTTCTTTCACATGATTTACAAATTTAGGAATTTACACTTAATTAAAGCATAGAAAAAGAAGTTAAGTAGGAGGCATGAATTTTTCTTTTTAATTTCAATGTCATAATTTTTAGGTAAGGGCCAGTTGAAAGAGAATTGAAGCCAGAAATAAAGCTGATTTGATCAGTGGTTCACATGGTCATTTATGTATAATATGAAATAAAAGAAGTTAATATAAATATTATGGTCACAAATTAATCAAGTTTACAAATCTCAGTTTCTGACTCATTTTTTGCATAAAGAAAAGAGAAAAATATTGACACTTGTTGGCTTTGTCCCCTGGAAGGAGGCCTACATGGCCTTTCAGGCCACTTGGGGTCTAGGGCCTCATCCTCCTTTCCTGTGTTGTGTGAACAGGATGTTCTTCTGTGGTCTGTAAGACAGTTCCTCAGTGTCTCTGAAACTGTCACCTTCTGTGTTCACATGGTTGTTTTCTCTGTTTAGTCTGCCAAATAGGCTAGTAACTACTTACACAAGGTTTGACCTTTGAGATGTATGGCTAGCTTAGTTGCAAGTATATAAAAGACAGTGTTATATGCAACTGTCACTAACTTAGCAGCTTCCTAAGTGACAAGTGCTCCATCTCTCCCGAATAAAGCTCTTCTCCTTGGACTTCGCTGTGCAATCTGAGTCCTTCCCATCATTTGCTGGTGTTGGCACGCCCCTTGGGTGCAACACATAAGGCCTGACCCATCAATAAGTGTTGCAGTCCCTTGCAACAGTTGACTCCCAATGTGGGTATTGCTCCTGTCTAAAATTTGTCTATCCCATGGGGGAAGGAGGACCTTCCCATCTGAAATCCCTGACCAGAGTAAGTACACTACTAATAATAATTAGGCAACATGGGAAACACCCCCAATAAAATGGAACCTCATTTAAAGATCCTGAGGGCGATTTTAACACCTCAAGGTCTTCAGATAAATTATGATTACCTTTTAAACATTTACAAGAGAGGGCTGTAAAATAATCCCTGATTCCCTGAAGATGGACTGTTTAATTCAAAATCTTGGAAATGAGCACTTTAGAGTGGTCATCAAAACACTCAAGATAAAGGAGGACTAAAGACACAGTTTCAAGTTATTTTTTTGGCCACCTTATCAGCTCTGGATTCTAATCAAAACAACAAAGATACTCTAGAGATAAAGGAGAAAGGGAAAAAAATACCTGACCCTCTATGGCTTTTGCATTAGAACCTGAAGGACCTCCCTTCCCCCTGGCAACCCATGAAGTCCCCAAGCCAGGCCCAAAGATGCTATACAGTAGTTCCTGAACTCATGAATGCAAAAAAATAATGTTGCCTACTGCAACTATTGCCACACAATTAAACATGGAAGTTCAATGCACTGAGGATCTTGTTAAAAAATAAAGTCTGCTTTTAACAAATCATATTTTTATATTGAAGTATTGTTTAGTGCATGTATTATAGCTATTATTATAGTGATAGGTAACATAAATTTATGTAAGTTTATATTTTCTTCTTTCCTACAGGACTCCTGAATTTTCATGATTTAAAAAAAATATTGATTCAAATCCTCCAAATCTGTAACTGATAGAAATCTAAAGCTTTCCTTCTACCGATTGCTGTCAATTTATAGGATATAACATTCTCACTGTCTGTTCAGGATCCTGGCACTTTTGCTCAGATTCCTATTTCTTTGGACACAGTATTAAACCAGTTATATATGCAGGCATGTGTATACATAAATGCATAAGCTACATTTGTCCACTTCTTTTCTCCAGTAATATCACACCGATCAGTTTACCATCATTCCCCTCAGAGTACAGCAGAAATCTTTAAGTTGTTCCTTTCAATCATTCTTACTTCTCTTGCATGTATCTCCCACACATCAGGCAGGGTGATTAAAATTTGATTTTTCAAATTCAATCTTTTCATGTTTCCTTTTCTATTTCAAACAATTCAGCCACTTTCTTTTGTTCTTGGAGGAAGATACACTCGCTAATGGGCCCACACTCTCACATTATCTTGCTAAAAAAGAGATCACTATAATAGCTTTGTCTTGATCTAACTCATTAGATGACTGAGTTATCAGACAGAAGGCTGGCTGCATAGCTGCTGCTTCAGGAGACCCAACTGCACCCTCACCATGCCACAAAGAGACAAGGCCCTCAAGCTTTTGCTCCTCCTGGACTCCTGCACAGTTAGTACCCTGGACATTTCAGTGCACTAAAATGGAATCTGTTATTTCTCTCACAGATATCATACCCTTGTTTCTTAATATTCTTTCCAAAGTTCTTGCTCCTCTTCCTTTAAATGCTCAGTCTCTTTGCAGTTCAAAGTACAGACTTCACAATCTGTTGCAGTAAACTACCAGCCTCTGTTCATACCTCTGCAATGATGATGAAATCATTATGCACCACAAATGAAAAAAATTACTAAATCATATTAAGACATGCCTTGCCTTTTGATATTTATTTGAATTGTGTCACCATTATTGACAAGTTCAGTAACAGTTTGTATCTCAGTTCTTTAACCTAATCTGCAATGACCTTTTCATCTACCACTTTTCAGTCATCTATGGTTGTGGTTGAAACTAATAATTTCTCCCCTTTCAAGGTCTCTCACCATCAAATTTTGTTATACTAGTTAATTTTCTCTAATAAATTCCAGTTCAGAAATTATACAAAATAATGAGAACATATAACTTATTTATTATTTCTACTAGTATTTGTGCCTCTTACATCATCATTATATTTTATACATATTGGATTTATTGTTACCCTCACATAATTTTTTAAAAATCTACCTTGACATATTTACTTCTTTCTGCCTGAATCATAATAGATGAGTAATCTTCTTAAATGCATAAATTGAGTTTTTTGACAAAATTATGATTGCATTTGGGTAAAGCTATAGAAAATAAATTGCTCATACTGACTGTTAGTACCTGAAACCCACAATCATACATTCCAGATAGACATTAAATAGCACTTGACAATATTGTTTTCTCATATTAGTTGGTTGAATTCCAGGTGATGTGAATCTGGGGTAGAATAAAGACATAAAAATAGACTCCCACAGGATTCTGTACAATTGGCTGAGCAAAAAGAATTAGAGAGATGAGGTCACTGTATGATTTCAAAAAATACCTTTGTTCTTTTTATTATTTATTCATGCATTTATTCTTGTGGGACGGGGATCAAACTCAGGTATACCACTAGCTACACTCGTAGTCATAAAGTTAATCCTTCAATATAAAATAGGCTCAAGGAGGACAGTGCTTTCTAACTGTAGGTCAAAAATTGTTATTTCAGCAAATCAGATGTTCAAACAGGAATGGGATCAAGGGTTGCCATCATCTCAGGCACAAGGAAAAAGTTATTTTAGGACAGATTCTTTTTAACTTCCCCAGGGGCCCTAGCACCCTTCCCTGTGGTCTTTGCTTTTATCTCCTCCAGTTTCTGTTTACCCTTTTCTTTTATCCTTGAAAGCCTTATAATTTCTTCTCTATTTCCTTGCTCTGCTTCTGGAGCTGTTTCGGGGACATCTTTTTCCCATCTTTGCAGCTGGACATGGCACCCACCCCCTTCCTACTACCAATCTTATTACTTTTCTTCCACACATTCACTTTCTTGTTCTTCAAGACAATTAGATATTATTTTTCCTCTCTTCTCAGTTTTCTGCATGCCTCTGCACTACTGTCATCTTCATCCTTTACCACAAATTGATACATTTTATAAAATAATTAGTAAATGTTATATCTGTCAATATCCCATAAGCAAATTTTCCAATTCACCTATATCTTCCTGTTCCCAATTCTTCATTTATCTTCTTTCCTCCTCTTGCAATGGATGGAGTATCCTTTTTCTTGAAGGAAAACTTTCTCTTCCTTTCCTTGGAGGAACTCAACCACTGCCCTATATTCCCATTTTTGTTTATTTTTTTGAGACAGGTTCTTCCTATGTTGGGGAGGGTCAAAGTTACTACAGCTGGTCTCGAACCTGCCATTGTCCTGCCTTCTGAGTCACTGGGATTATAGGCATGCCCACCACACCTGAAAAAGGCCCTCATTTTTGCTTTGTATTATTACTTGCACGTAGTCTTGCTTCCATAATTTACTTTCTTCTTATATCACTAATTTGTATTCTATTGGATATTCCTTTCAGCTTAAAAGCATGATAATATGTACAATGCTTAATAAATATCATACTTTGAACCATCATTATACCCAATATTTGCTCTATTTCCAATAGAAGCAAAATCATTCAGTGAATCACTGTTATGTCTTATAGTCCTCCCTTCCTACTTGATTTTCTTTAACCATGACTTTTATACCTATGTCTCCACTTAGAAACTCTTTTTATGATCACTAGTAGCATTTGTGCTTTTAAATAGAATGGATCCATACTTGAATTTGTTTTACTTTTAAAGATATTTTAAAAATGAAATGTATTTATTTTTAATTGACACATGAAACATAAAAATTACACCTCTAAATGGGGCAAATATAATATTTCAATATATGTACACATTGAGTAATGTTTAAATATACCTCCTGAAACATTTATTTTTCTTTATGGTAAAGTATTCAAAATCCTTTTTCTAGCTTTCTGAAATGCATCGCACATTATTGTTATCTATAATGACCCTACTGTGTGCAACAGTACACCAAAACCTCTTACTCCTGTCTAACTAAATGCAATTTAGTAATCATTGATCAACTCCCTCATCCCCAATTTATCTCAGGCTCTGTTGGCAAACATTTCTACACATAAATTCTGCAGCATTAATTTTTTTAGATTCCACAAATTAGTGAATCATGCTGTACTTGTTTTGCTATGCCTGACTCATTTCACTTAACTAAGTGATCACTATTCCCACGTTTTTGTAAATGCTGTTTTCTTTCTTTTTATGACTGAATCGTATTCCATTGTGTATCCATGGCACATTTTGTTTATCTATTCATGAGTGGATAGACAGTATTCATAATAGCCGAAAAATGGAAACAAACCAAACTATGTAACTGGAAAGAGTGGATTATGTAAGAATAAGGACAACAGAAATCGTACATTGTATTGAAAACCAGTTGATAAAGTTGTTTGCCTTGGGGATATGGGTTATCATCAGTAATGCTGCTGTTAATGTGCTCTGAGAATGGAAAATTAAGAGAAATGTATGGATGATGGTGCTAATCATGCTTCTTACTGTTGGAATAGGGGTTTACAAATAGGCCTCCAGGGAAGGAGCCTAGACTGATTCATGGGGTAATGGAGTAGAATTGATATCATTGAAGTGTATGGGGTACGCTTGTTTTGTTAGATGAGAGAGCTTAGAAGTAGCAACATCCTAGTTGTAGTGAATATATCTAGCATTCAGATATTGGTTTTTAATACTATTTTGCAATAATAGTAACCAGTGCTTTTTAGAGAAATAGATGACTTCAGGACTTAGGAAATATAGAAGATAATCCTAATGCATCTTTTTGTGCCAAAACGTAAGGGAATTCTCAAAATAAAACAAACAAGTACCATATACATATACTATGATGGGTATATATCAAAAATAAACAGAAACAAAATGAGAATTCTCAGTGCCAAAAGCCATAACAACTTGACAAAAACATTGTTGAATTATAATCTAAAGTAGAAAATAAATGTTCATATTGATTTATATAATCATCCTCCTCACACATACCTATATAATTTCTCTGTATTGATGCAAATGGATTATTGCATATGTAAAAAAAAAAAAAAAAAAGATCTCCCCTGCAGAAGAATGCCACAGATTTTATGTAGATCATCCACCCTAAAGAAGGTGAGGCATAACTCCCTATACCTCAAGTGCAATTTGCAAGTAATGACTTCTGGAAGAGTACAAAATGAAGAGAAGGGTAAAGGCATTTCACAATGGAGAAAACTGACAGATATTACCTCGGCCAGATGAACCAAGTTAACAACAGCAACATCATGTTGATGATATGTAACCTTGACATGAGGTGATAAAAATGGCACATTACTTTTGTGATCTTTCTCTAAAAGCACATAAACACAATCTAGTCATGAGGAAAACATCAGACATTTTCCAACTGTGAGACATTCTAGAAAATACATGACCAGTTATCCTCAAATCTGTCAAGGCCATCAAAAACAAGCAATGTTTGCGAAACTGTCATAGCTAAGAGGAATATAAGGAAACATGACAACTAAATTTAATGTGGTATCCTGAATAGATCCTGAACAGAGAAAGGAAATTAAGCAAAAGCTAAGGAAATATGAGTAAATCATGTATTTTTGTTCAAAACAATGTGTTATTATTTAACTGTTAATTTTACCAAATATACCACACTAACGTACAATTTTAACAATAGGGAAGATGGTGTGAGATACAAGGGCACTCTGTAATTGTAGTCACAATTTTTCTAAAAATCAGTAACTCTTCTGAAATAAAATATATATTAAGGAAAAACAACCCAAGAAGAGTAAGGAGTAAATGTTCAGAAGTTATGATTTTATTTAGGATGGTAAAGGTAGAGTTGATGGTAGAATAACATTTGAGTATTTAGAGGAGGTGAGGGAGTTTGTTACATCTGATAGTTCCACATTAGTTAGGTGGAAGTTAGGAAGAGAAGCATTCTAGGCAGAAAAATCAGGCAGGGCAAAGGCGCTGAATGTGGGGATGTATGTTAAAGGAGCCCATATGCCTGTGTGGGGGTAGTCAGGAAAAAATAGACGGTCTTCAGGTTGGCTGGACTATACATATAGATGTGTACATAGATACATATATCATATAGGGCTTTCTAGGACATTTTAAAAATATTTATTTTACAAAGAGTGAAACAAGATGTCTTTGTAGGGATTTGAGCAGGGGACCTACATAATTGACAAATAAAAAGTTTCTTTTTGCCTGTTTTTTTTTTGTTTTTTTTTTTAAATAGAACATAATATTATCAAGGTTTAGGTCTATCATTGGAGACAAGAATGGTAGCACAGAAACCAGTGAGATGACCATTGTTTAAATTTAGCTAAAATATAATTGTAACTGTCATCAGACTTATAATATTAGAGATGAAGAAGAAGTGATCAACTAGGTGGAGTGGTGTACTCCTGTAATCCTAAGGATTCTTGAGGCTGAGCCAGGAGGATCACAAGTTTGAGGCCAACCTGAGCAACTTAATGAGGCCCTAAGCAACTTAGTGAGACTCTATTTCAAAATAGAAAAGTCTGGAGATGTGACTCAGTGACAAAGCACCCCTGGGTTCAATCCACAATACAAAAACAGAAAAGAAAAGTGAAAGGAAAAAAAGGAAAAAGAAAGAACATTGTCAGATTCTGGACATTTTTTGAAGACAGAACCGAATGTTTACTAATGGATTTGATTCAGTGTGTGTGTGGGACCCGACTCCTGGAAGGAGGCCTATGTGTCATTCTGTTAGGAGGCAGACACTCTGAACAGGCCACTCAGGGACTAGGGCTCTGCCCTGCCCCCCGGAAGGAGGCCAACACAGTGTTTGCCTTTCAGGCCACTCCAAAACTAGGGCTGCATTCCCTGTCCTGTGTTCTGTGAATAGAATGTTCTCCTGTGGTCGGAAAGACAGTTCTTCCGTGATCTGTGCAATGGCCCTCCTTTGTGTTAAGTGATCAGATGTTCCTCTATGGTGAGTAGAACTAGGGCAATGAAAGTTGACTGTATAGTCTGTCGAATGGGCTGGTAACTGCTTATGCAAGGCTTGACCTTTGAGATGCATGGCTAGCTTAACTGCAAGCATAAAAAAGACAGTGTTATAGGCAGTAAAGACAGAAGCAGTTTCCTTTGTGACAAGTGCTCCAATATCCCCAAGTAAAGCTCTTTTCCTCAGACCTTGGTGCAGAGAGATTAAGTTCCTTTTCCCATTGTTCACCTAAGTTGTACCCAGCATAGTGCAACTGCTCAACCTCCCTTGGTGCAGATCATGCAACATGCGTGCATAAAAGAGGACCCTAAATCAATGATGGATATTAGGTTTTGGTCTAAATTCTACAAATTTATGTTAGAGTTACCAATAACTATTAGCTATCTAGAAGAACTGCGAGATACATGACTTGATATCCATTCAGGGGGAAAACCAAGGTGGAGATAAACATTAGTAAGTCATAAACACATTGACAAAATTTAAGCCACAAAAGTGTTCAATAACTTGAAGGAGGTGAAATTAGTAATCAGAGGAGGAGCTAGGAGTAAGATCTGGGTGAATTACAAAATTAAAAGGCCAAGGAAAAGAGGAAGGACCTTTGTGGAGATGAGACAAAGTGGTGATGAAGACTGAAGAAAACCAAGAAAGAGTGGTATGTTGGAAACTAAGCAGAGGGAGAGTATCAAAGAGCATCAAGTGATCAGCTAGGTTAAATTCTGCTGAAAGAATGCTCCTACTATGACAGATGAGCTTAAAACTGAAAATTTAACCTCATGCTTGGTTATGTAGAAATCATTGGTGACATCTGTAAAAGCGATGCATCCATTATTGTGGATGACAGCCTGATTCATGTGGGTTTTCTTAGAATGGCAGAAAAACAAATTGTTGAGAGGGAATTTTATTGCCAAGGAAAACACAAAAAGGGGCACAATATTTGATGATAACAATAGGCTTAATGTATTTGCTTACCTACATAACATGTTAAAACTTGATTTAGCAGAAAGGTAAAACTGATGATGTAGGAAAGATAATAATTGCTGAAGTGGTGTCATAGAACAGTTAGAGTATAGCTATTCCCTTAAGCAATAGAAAATAATTGACTTTTTATATCATCCAGGAAGGCAGATCAAATGTATCAGTTGAAGAAATACAAACTTAGAAATCTTTTGACATTCTCATTGCTTACTTACTGTTTCAGTCAGCTTTTTCACTGCTGTCACTAAAAGATCTGACCAGAACAATTGTAGAGGAGGAAAAATTTACTGGGAGGCTCACGGTTTCAGAAGTCTCCATCCATGGAAGGCCAGCTCCATTCCTCAGGACTTGAGGTGAGGCAGAACATTATAGAGGAAATGTGTAGTGGAGGGAAGCAGCTCACATGAAAATCAGGAGGCAGAGAGAAAGACTCCACTCTCCAGATACTAAACACATACCCCATAGCCACTCCCCCAGTGAACCACTTCCTCCACCCACACCCCACCTGCCTCCAGTTACCATTCAGTTAATCCTATCAGGGATTAATTCACTGACTAGTTAAGACTATAACACAATCTTTCACCTCTTAAATTTACATTGTCCCACATGTGAGGTTTTGGGGAACATCTTTCATCCAAACCATAACACTTCCACTTTTATTTTATGAAGCAGAAATCAAGATAATCATCTGAGAATAAAATTTGAACAGTTGGTATTGAATGTTTAAAGAAATATTATAAACTCTGAGACTAAATTTTGATGTCAGGAGTGTAACTTCATGTTAGGAAGGATGATGGAGTTACCCAGAAGCATTTAGGACCATTTCAGGTTTCTGATTATGAATTTATAGTGAAGCAGTCAAATAGTTTGGTATTTTTCTTCTTTTATGATCATATGCATCAATTTTGACTGTAGAAAAGGCAGAAATGTGGACTAAACAGGTTTGAATTTATCAGTTAAGTACGAAAAAGCTACAGACATACCAGGGAGTAGAAAATGTGCCACAGAATTATAATAATGGGCCATGGTATTCAAGAAGGGCAATAATATCAAAGACATGAGGGATGGTGTGGGGGGGCGGGAATGGGACTAATAGATCAGAAGAGTTAGTAACAGAAAATAAATGAGTTGAAATTACAAAAAGTAATAATAATCTAAGTAAGAAAAACACATAATGAAAATACACAGGGTTATGTTTATTGGTAATACTAATCCTCAGAGTAAGATTGTGTGAATGTGTGACCAAAGTGTAGTACAGGGCAAGATAATTGGAAGGTAAATGAAGAAAATGAGCACCTGGGGATTAACACCATCATGCACACACACACTAAATTCAACATCAATTAGGACTATAGTGGTATAAAAGAATGACAGTGAGACAGGAAAAGATGTCTTGAAATTATACGTGATTGAATGCCTGAGATTCCAAGAGGGCAGGAAGAAGTGAAGATAGGAGGTGATACAACCAATGCACATGAGAGGCAAACTTGGAATTTTGGGGAGTTGTACTGGGGATTGAACCCAGGGGCACTCAACCACTAAGCCACAGTCTCAGTCCTTTTTTGTATTTTATTTAGAGACAGGGTCTCACCACATTACTTAGTGCCTTGCTTTTGCTGAGGCTGACTTTGAACTCATGATGCTCCTGCTTCAGGCTCCCGAGCTGCTGGGATTACAGGTGTGCACCACCATGCCTGACCAAAGCAGGATATTTTAAGGAGACAAATTGTAGAATTTTAAGAGAATTTAAAGGGTGCAAAACATTTCTATCATAATTTCCTACCTCCCACTAAAAATAACATCTTCTACCACCCTGGAGAGATACAAGGAAAATGTTTTCCTCAGTGAAACCAGTGCTCTTGAATTTTTTTTTTGGCAAATAGAAGAATTTCTGGAATTGAGGAGAAGTATGAGAAAGGTACAGATTAGAAGATGTCTTCAGTTTTGTGCAGATTCCTGTGTGTGAAAGAAACAGGTTATCTGTTTGGGAATTCTATGGGTGAGTATTTAACAAGAGAAAGAGTATAATGTGATTTCTACCCTTGATAGATTCAAGACTGAGTGATATTCAGACTGACCTTTGAAGGGATAGGGACTGTGGTGTCTTCAGTTCCCTTTTCCCTTTCTTCCTAATAGTGGAGAGGAGCTGGTGTCAGTAAGATGATACTCTACCCAAGCTTAAGTGAATGAGGCAAAAGGCTTAAAGAAGGTATAAGGTCCTGGGAAGCCTAAGTTTCAGCAGACATGACCAAGGGCATGGTTCTGAGTATTCTTTCAGATTAGGGACTTTTATCCTGTGCAATTTTTGATGATGATTTTCAAGTTTACCTTCTCAGGCCTGATCTCTTCCTGGGGCTTCATATTTGTTTATTCAATTGTATACTTGACATTTTACTCGAATATCTAAGAGTCATTTCAAATTTTAATAGTCCAAAAAAAGAAATTTTGATCATTACTATTTTTAGACATTCGTATTCCACCTTCTATACCTCAGGCAAGTGCACTACCGTTTGCATTTGGGTTCCTTCACGATTCCTCCTTCCTTTCGTTGGATATAACATGTCCTCCTTCCTTTCACTGGATATAACATACCTACCAACCTAAAATCAGTTTCCTTGCATTCATCTCAATTATACTGTAAATGATCATCATTTTCCACATTGACTAATTTACTATTCTTATAACTAATCTTCCTTTTTTTGCCTTTTGCCTACAAAATCCATTCTATATTAAGAGACCAAACTAATGCTTTAAAAATAAAATTTAGTGCTTTACTACCCTGTAACCTGTTCCACCCCACTACCACCACCAGCTCACACACTCTTCAGTGGCTTAACATCACATCGATGGTTAAAATTAATTTCCTGACCCCTATCAGTAAGGCCCTATGTAATCTAGCTCCTGATCCTTACAATGTCACACCAACCACTTCCTCTGTTGCCCATTATATTTCAGCCGTATTGTTGTTTTTCTTTGTGTGTGTGTGTGTTGAGTGTTCTACTTTCTTTGGGTTGCTCACAAACTCCTTTTCTGCATTGAAGGGTCTTACCCTTGTTCTCACCATGAATAATTCTCCCCATTTAAATATCTTCAAGAGAAACTTTTCTCTTTACTGTTCAATTTCCACTGGAAAATTTGCCTTACCCCTCATTTCAGATTGTTTAAGTCACTGCAGAGTACTTAACATTATGTGACACTGTCTTGCTCACAGAAGTTTTAAGTTATGTACACTGATCCTGATGTAGCTAATACCTGGTTAGTTCTCAATATATATGCATTGAATGAATCATGACTGAATGACTGATGGATGACAGTGTGATTGTCTCTCTCCTCACATGTTAACCCACTCCCAGTCCAGCCATACTGGGCTTCCTTTCAATACATGTTAAGTTCTAAGCTCCTGTTGGTATTGGGGCCTTTTCCACATTGTAAAATCTTTCCATAGTATTTCCTTCCTCACCTAGTTAACCTGATTTTGTACTTTAAATTCCAGCTGAAATATTTCTTCCTCAGGGACGTATTCAGTGTATTACACAACAAGGGAAAGTGTTTATTATAGTTTCACAACATCATGTGCCTCTATTCTGAAGGACTTATTAGAGGTCTAGTTTCCTTTTCTAATACTTTTATTCTTATATTTCTCTCCACAACATCAGAGCTATGTCTGCATTTATACTCAATTGCATCCTTATCAACTAAATAGTTATGTGGGTTTTGCTCAAATTTATTCCTAATTCAATCCTTCTAAATCAATTAATTATCTAAATAAAACTGAAAACTTAAAATCCCATAACCTCAATTGATAAGTCTATCCTCAGTCGTAACTTCTCCGTTCTTTTGTAGCCTCCGCCTGAGCAAAGTCAACATTAGGGCATTTTCAGCTCTAATGGACTGTGGATAGCAACTGCTTCATCTAGCTATTGGCTCCCAAAAAGACAAGCTGAGGGCAAGCGGTAATTAAAGGGCAGAGCTGTGCGGAGAGTCCAGTAATCCTTCTCCACACCTGGGTGTCCAACAATAGCAGACAGTAAAACTGAGGAGTAAGACTGCTACCTCGAATTTTGAGGGCCCTGTGTTCATGCTGGTGGCAGGTGGAGAACTTCTGCCTCTGTTTCTTACGATGTGCTTTTAGTTGGAAGAAGATAGGTCAAATATTTCTGTCTCTTTCTGTTTTGCTATACTTAGTTTCTTATTCAAGCTGTATTTTGAAGAGAACCCAGATTAGAGAGGACACAGGAGCTCTGTTTTCTAGAACGTGCTGTTTGGTGGTTTCTGGTTTTATTCTACTTTGATGAATTTTGTTATTTCTAAGGAAAATGTGATAATTGATAGCTAAGCAAGCTTTAAAATATTGATAAAACTAAATAAAGACTATTTTCATACTGTTTTTTCTTACTTAGATTTGTTTGCATCACTTGCACACCAAGGAAGCACAAATTGGAGTTATTCTATTGCATATACTGAAGAGCTTTGAGACCTATTTAGAAATTTTGAGATATATAAGCTCAGTTTGGCAGCAGGAAATGAATTTGGAATGGGTCAATAGCTGTTTCGTTTTGAAAAAAAAAAAAAATTGGCATTGTCCCACCTAAGAGCTAATTAATATTTATAAAATGTGAACTCAACCAGATGCCAATGTAGTGGTGCACCCAGCATATTAGTTGTATTCCAGGCATTTGTTACATGTTACTTCATGTAATCTTCATAATAACTTTATATATTTGAATTTTTCTTATAATAAATTGGAATCTCAGAAAATTAAATCTTTTCCCAAAGTAAGCGACAATATTGAAATTTTGAACTCCACAATCTTATTGCATAACACAGAATGTCAGAAAAATCAAAAGCACTAAGATTAAATGATAACCTTTGCTATTGTAATTAGCATCTGCTGAACAAGAACAAATGCCATGATAAGCAAATGAGAGGATTGAGGAATTTATTTCTGACACTGTTGGTGCATCTGAACAGGATAATACTCATTTAACAGTTGCAATTGTCAGAGAAGAGTTGTTGTTTTCTTTAGTTTGTGATTAAAGAATACTCAGGAAAAAGAATAGCAGATGCTGTAACTAAGTGAAACTTAAACTTCTATTGCCAATGGAGAATACTTTCCCAATTGAGTGGTACAGCTTCATCCATGTATTTCTGGGTAATGTTTGGCACAGGACTTATGGTTATGTATTGGGTTATAATTTACTTCTACTTAGCAATCATAGTTCTTGCCGAAGACTAGTGTCAAAGCTCTCGTGAAAGGACAGTGAAGAGTAGTAGTAAAAATTATCATTCACCATGCTTTTAGTTTAGTGTTTAAGAAGCTTCAGATGAAATCCACTGAGATACTTCTTAGTTTTGTGTTCTACATTTTCCTTTACTTGCTACCAGAGTGTGTTCTTTAGCCTGAATGGAGTCTAGGACCAATACTGATCTTAGGCAAGATGGTTTTATGTAATACTGTCATCTTGACAATTTTTAATATTGCAATTTTGGATGTTGCATAATGTATTCAGCAAGCAGTTGGATTGTCTTTGGAATCATTGGGATAAAACATAACTGATAGCTTTGATGGAATGATTTTGATTTAAGTGAGGCATATAAAAAGTCAAGGCTTTACTCTGCATATTGTTGAGACTCAGAGGCTCTTAAGAGTATACCCTGATTTTGTTCCTGGTTTTTGGTCATTGTTTACTTCAACTTTGAACAAAACACTTTAAATCCAAATGTTAAAATAGAGTATAAAATTGTGGGTGACAATGTAGCTACTAGAAATAAACAGAATTTACAGCTTTGGAATAGATGAAAAACAAATAAGGATCTAATGAATAATAAAGATTTTATATATGAAGAGCTATTGCAATTTAATAAGAAACTATGAACACTTACATAGAAAAATGCTAATAGACATGAGTAGAAATTTATAAAAGAATGAATATGTAATATAAATAAAATATGTAATCAATCTCAGTAATGATTGAATATATACAAATTAAATGTCCAATATTTTTTAACATGACCAAGTCAAGACAGATTTAAAACTTATAGTACTGATAAATCTATAGGTACATTGGCACTTTTATGTCAGATAATGATTATAATTTGGAATAATCCTTATTTGGAAAACCTATCAAAACCTTAAAGCAAGTCAAGCTCTGATATTTCAATTGATCTCATGGCAACTTTGCAACCTGGACAAGTCTGAGATTCCAGGTGACTAAAAAGGCAAAGAGTGCCATCAAAGCAGCAGGTCACTAATTAGCTATTAGCACTTTCCATAGTTCCTGGTTTCCTCCAAGCAGCAATACCTTCAGAAGGAATTGGCAAGAAATAGTTATTGAACTTGCTGGCATATTACTTCCACCTGCTGGGTTCCAGTTAGCAGCTTCACTGATCAGGTATTCTGGTACTTTCTTGAGTAGGCAGATTATACTAAGTGTTCTATATATGCATGTATTCTCTTTTTGTCTTCATTTCATATCTGCGTGTTCCCCAGAGGATCTAACTATATTATATCTGAACTCACATTTAATTAAACTGCAGGACACTACACACATTTTACACGATTCTAATGTTCCTACTATAAGGTTTGAATCATTTTGTCCTGGCAGTTGAAGATTGGATTGACAAATTCAGTAGAGAACTTTGGTTCTTCTCGATTAGATTCTTACTATTTTTGAGATTTTCTTGACCAAACCTTTAAATAATAAACTTTTTTTTGAGAGTAGTTCTAATTATATAGAAAAAACTATAAAGATGATAAAAGAAGTTTCCACATACTCTACCCTTAGCATCCCCTATATTAAAATCTTGAACTCATATGAAGCATTTGCTAGAACTAACAAACCAATATTGATACTAAAGTCCACTCTTAATTCACTATTGTTTAGTTTTTGCTTTATTTCTTTTTCTGTTGCAGGATCCCACCAGGACACTGCATTTAGTTTAGTTTCCATGTGTCCCTCTGTTCGTCTTGGCTATAAGAGTTCCTCAGATTTTCATTGTTTTGATGATGTGATAGTCTTCGGGAAGTACTGGTCTCATATTTGTAGAATGTCAGTTAGATTTGTCTAATGTTTTCCTCGTTAGTATACCCTGATTCTTACATTTTAAAATCTAGCTTCAACACACACCACAAATTTACTTAATTGTTCATTTCTAGTAGGCAGGCATACTGTTTTCAGAATAGCTAAATCACACCTGCGTCTATGGTACACCACTTTATTAACTAGAGTACAATGCTTATTTATAGTTTCTTTTGCCTTTCTTTTTATAGACTTCAACCATTCCCAAGGCTACCTAGAAATATACTCAGTTAGTCCTTGCCCTCACTGCCTTTGGTGATTTTCTTTCATATATTCACAATCCAGGTAGGTTATGTTGTCACAGTATTACCTGCTATGTTCTTCCCACTTTATGTTATTCAATGTGCACACATAAAGAATCACTCTTTGCATTTTGTAAAGTTATATGGGCTTTAACAAATGTATAGTGTCATTTACCTACCATTATAGAATCATACTTAGCAGCTTCACTTCCCTGAATTGGTCCTTGCGCTTTACCTCTTTAATCCCTCTCTCTCTCTCTCAAAACTCTGACAGCTGGTGGGCTTACTATTCCTGCAAATTGTGGTTTGCAGAACATAATGTCTTCAGAATAGTGTCTTTCACTTAGCAATATGTCTTCAACTTTCATCCATGTCTTTGCATGGCACAATTTCTCATTCTTCTTTTATTGCTGAATTATTATTTCATCGTATGGATATGCCACAGTTTGTTATCTATGATGGACATCAGGTGTGCTTTTGCTAATTGTGAATAACCATTGTTGTACTTATAGTAAAACTGTTTTTGAGGGATAAAGGAAAAATAAATTATCAGATGAAGAAAAACTGATATGTCACTAGCAGACAAATCCCTAAAATGTTGACTAAAAAACATTCTTCAGACACAAAGGGAAAAGAAAGGAGAAATCCTGGAGTAAAAAGAAAGAAGAAAGAATAATGTAAGTAAAATTTGAACTCACACAATTGATACTCTCTCAATGAGCTTTAGAAATCATATTTGATAACTGAATCACACAATATTATGCCACCTGATATCAAGAAAGTGATATCAGGGAGAATGATATTAAGGGAATATTAATGGCACAAATTCCAAATTCACTCAAAATGCTCAAATGTTGAATATATTGTGATTGTACAATTACATGTGTGCATGTGTATATGTATATGGTCATTAATATGTGTTTTTCCCAGCAATCCTATGAAAATATACAAAATCATACATTAAGAAGCACTTTTAAAAAATGGAATCCTAAAATATGTTCAGTATTCCACAGGAAGTCAGGCAATAAGAATAGAATGACAACCAGAAAAAATGAACAGAATAAAAATGAACAGGCATGGTATGCTTTAATATATGGATATTCTTCTTAAATATAAATGATTTAAATATACCAATAGAAAGATAGAGACTGGTAGAGTAGGAAAAAGTCTCAATATATGCTTTCTATAAGAAATTAACTTCCATTTTATGTTGGATACCTGTATTCATCAGATGATCTGTGGTTGCTTTTTGTTTGTTTGTTTGTTTCCACTGTGTCCTTGTCTGGTTTTGGTGTCAGGATAATGATGATCTTGTAGAATGAGTTTGAAAAAATTTCTTTTCTTCAAATGCTTTGAAATATCTTAAGACATAACATTATTTTTTTGAAAATGACTGATAAATTTAGTAGTGAAACCATCTAGTCCTGTGCTTTTCTTTGTTGGGAAATTTTTTATTATTGGTTCAGTCCTGTTACTTATTATTTGTTCAGATTTTTATGTTTTCATGTTTCAGTTTAGGTTAGGTTTTATGTGCACACAAATTAATCCATTTCTTCAGGGTTTTCCAAATTTTTGGTATAGTTATTTATAAAAGTCCCTTTGCATTTCTGTGACATTTGTTGCAACATTTACTTTTTCATCTGATTTTACTTGAGACTTCTCTCTTTTGTTCTTGCTTAGTCTGGCTAAAGTCTTGCCAATTTTGCTTACCTCTTCAAAAAATTAACTCTTCAATTCTTGTATTGTTTCTTAGTCTCTATTTCACTTATTTGTATTCTGATTTTTTGTTGTTTTCTTACCCTGTACCAATTTTGAGCTTGTTTTGTTTTTGTTTTTCAAGTTCCTTGGGATGCATCATTAATTTTTTTCATTTGAATTTTTCTGTTGCTGGTGTAGGATCCTTATGACTATAAACTTTCCTCTTGACATCACTCTCGCTGTATTCTACAGGTTTGGTGTGTTGCATTTTCAACTTTGTTTTGAGAAATTTTTAAAGTTCCATTTATTTTCTTCATTGGAACATTGTTCACTCAAGACATTGTTTCATTTCCATGTATTGGTACAATTTCCAAAATTTCTCTTATGATTTCTAGTATTATTCCACTGTGATCTGAGATAACTTCAAATTTTTTAAAAAATGTTTGAGATTTGTTTTGTGGCATTACCTGTGGTCTACTCTGAAGAATATTCCATGTCTTGATGAGAAGAATGTAGCACATGTATGGACAGTTCTGTTGATGTCTTTTAAGTTTTTTTTTACCTTTGTTTCTGTTTTTTTTTTTTTTTTTTTTTTTTTTTTGCTTGATGACTTGTCCATTGTTGAGAGGGTGGTGCTATTACAGCTGTTACTTTATCTTAATGAATTGATCCCTTTGTTTTTATAAATTAATCTTGTCTATTTTTGGAGGTTTAAAATTTAAAATCTATTTCATGATATAGGAGTTTAGGTACTTCTGCTAAGTTTCAGTTTTCCTTTGCATTATACATCTTTTCTTATCACTTCTCTTAAATACATATGTTTTTATTGGTAGGTGAGTTTCTTAAAAAGAAATATAGGATATATTTGTATGTGATCTTAGTCTATTCAGGGAGTCGATATCTTTTGGATGGAGAATTTAATATGCTTACATTCATGATTTTTATTGATAAGAAAAGACATGCTTCTGTCAATATTAATTTTTTTCCTGTTGTTTTGTGTGTTCTTTGTTCCATTCTTCTCTTACTGTTCATTGTTGTGTTTTTATGTTTTTATGTATTTGAAAGCTTTTGACTCTTTACTTTTTCTCTTTTTGGTATCTGCTATACTGCTAAATTTTGTAATTTCCTGTTTTCTTTTTCGTCTAGTGTTGACCTCCCTTAAGTATTTGCTGTAAAGTAGGTCTTTTGGTTGAATGGCTCTTTGAACAATGATAAGGTGATCTTCAGAACAAAGAATATTTTGGTAGATAAAAAAGCTGCATAATGATAAAAAGATCAATCTACCAGGAATATGTAATAATATTAAATGAATACACATGTCAAGACCTCAAAATAAATACAATAAAATTGTTTCAGAAGAAACAAAACAGTAGATAATCATGTATTATACCTGGAAACTTCAAAACCCATTTTTCAGCAACAATAGAACTACTAAATGAAAAATCAGCAAGGGTATATAAAAAATTTATGTAATAGGCCAATAGTATCCAAGTGGCATTTATAGAACACTCCAAGAAGCATTAACACTCATAGAATATTAGTCAAGATAGACCACATTATGGTCTATAAACCAAACTTTAGCAATTACAGGGTTGAAATCTTAGTGTGTATTCTCTAACCAGAATGCAATCAGATAAGAAACCAAAAACAAAACAAAACTGGAAAAGTCTCTAAATATGAGAAACTCAAAAAGTGTGCACTAGAGTAATCAAAGAGGAAGTCTTTAAAAATCAAATCCATGTAGAATCAAAACAACACCAAAATAAAATGTGACAATATATGAAATAAAATCAGGTACTAAAAGGAGATTCATATCATTAAATATTTAAAGTAGAAAAGTGGAAAATAATTTAAAATTAATAAATGCATTCTGTCCTCAAGAAACTAAAAAGAAAAAATAAGCTTAAAGCAAGCTGAGGGAATAAAAAAAAAAAATAATATTAGTGCCAAAAATCAATGAGTAAAAAATCAAAACAATACAATATCATGGAAGAAAAGATTATTTTTTTAAAAAAATCAAGAGAAATTATCTCAATACCAACATAAATAAATAGAATACATAGTCACTAATATCAACAAAATATTTATGTCACTACGGATAATGAAACTCTTAAAAAGATAATAAACATTAAGCAATTTAATTCAGTAAGTATTAAAAAACTACAAGAAATAGACTAAATTTAAAATCTACAAACTACCAAAACTCACCAAGATGAAATAGACCATCTGAAAAGTCCTATAATCATTAAAGAAACTGGAATTATGAACTAAAAGTGCCTCCTATAGAAAAATGCAGTTCCAAATATTTTCACTGAACAATCCTATCGAATGATAAGGAACAATTAATACCCATGTTATATTAACCCTCCAGAAAACAGAGGAGTTTAATATTACCCTGGCATAAAAATCAGTTATAATATAAAATAAAGAAACTATAGACTAATATCTCATATGGGCTAAAATTCTTAATAAAATATTAGTGAACAGTACCTAACACTGTATAAAAACATTTATGTACCATGATAAATTAGGATTTTTCCCCACTGTGCAAGCCTAGTACACTAGAAAATCAGTCTAATTCCATCATACCAATAGGCTTAATAAAATGGTATAATCATTGTGAAATTATGCAGAGAAAGGCACTTACCAAGCCCCAACATTCATTCATAATAAATCATCTAAGGAAACTTGGAAGAGAAAGGGAAATAATTCAACTTTGATAAAGATCATCTATAAAAAGCATATAGTTAACATTGCATTTAATGGTGAGGTGTAGAACACTTTCCCTCTTAGGAAACAAGGTAAAGAATGTCTCCTTTCATCATTCTTAGTCAAGTTATTGCAATAGGAGAGATAAAAACAAATGAGTTCATGAAATTTTTAGAATAAAAATCAATAAGCAAAGTAATTCATATTTCTATACATATACAATGAACATGAAGAAACTGAAACAGAAATCAGTATCATTTGCAGTTTCTCCAAGGAAATGTAGTTCTTAGATATTAATTTATCAAAGCATATGCAGGATCTGTGTGTTGGAATTTAAAGATTATTATAGAAGGAATGAAAGACCTAAAACGGAGAGATATGGTTTTGTGGTTTGGAATAATCAGCATGATAAAAATGTAAATTCTCCAAAACTGACCTACACAGTTAATGCATTTCCTATCAAACTCTTTGCTGGATTTTTTATAAACAAAAATCACATGTATTCTACAATTTATATTGAATGGCACAGGCTCTAGAAAGATAAAACAATATATAAAAAGAAAAATAAACTGGAAGGAATTACTATATATCACTATGTAACTGTAGTAATTAATGGAGCATAACATGGTGATGGAAAGGTAGACACACATATAATGGCAACAAAATAGAGGCTCAGAAATGCATCCACAGAATATCCTCAGCTGGTTTTCTATTACAAATTTCAAAAGTACTTCAGTGGAGGAAGAATAGCCTTTTAACAATTGATAATGAAGTCCTTGGGCATTCAAAATGAAAAAAATAAGGAAAGAAAATTGTGCTAAACTTCTCACTTATATCACTCTACAAAACAGGTGAATCATTCATACATTGCTAGTGGGAATGTAAAATGGTACAGATATTCTGTGAAACAGAATATAGGAAAGATGTAAAAAAAAAAGTTTCAGAAAAATAATATGATAAAGTATTTGAGATCCAGAACTAAGCAAAGCATCTTTTCAACAAGGAGGTATATAAAAGGCAAATAAATACATGAAAATGTGTAAACATCATTAGCTATGAGAGAAATAAAAATTAAATTCAAAGTGAGACATTCCACACAGTTATCAGAATGACTAAAGTAATAAATAATAATGGCACCAAAGCATGACTTCTTAAATGCAGAGAAAGCAAAATGCTCATATACTGCTAGCTGGAATGTAAAATGATACAGTCATACTGGAAAACAGTTTAGGGCTTTCTTTAAAAAGTAAACGTGCAATTACCATTCATGTATTTGCAGTCTTGGGTATTTATCCCAGAGGGAACTCATGTTCACATAAAAACCTGTATATAAACGTTCTGAGCAGTTAGAAAGAGTACAGATGTTTTCCAACAGGTGAGTTGTTTAACAAATTGTATTACATGCATATTGTATACCACTACTCAGCAATAAAAAGAAATAAACTACTGATGTATGCAATAAGTCAAATGAATTCCCAGTGAATTGTTCTGAACAAAAGAAAAAATAATACTACACTTTAACATACTACAGGATTCTGTTTACATAACAGTTTTGAAATGACAAAAGATTTGAATGGAGAACAGATTTGTGGTGACCACAATAGGATATTAAGAGGTAAAAATATTTATAAAAGGGAAACCTCAGGATTCTTCTGGTGATGGAATTTTTCAGTGATTTTATCCTGACATTGCAAAAGTGTTCAACATCTCTATTAATTAGAGAAATTCAAATTAAAACAACTCTAAGATTTCCATCTTGCTACAATTAGAATGGCTATTATCAAGAACACAAACAATAATAGATGTTGGCATGGCTATGGGGACAAAGGCACACTTTTGCATTGCTGATGGAGTTGCAAATTGGTACAGCCACTCTGGAAAACAGTGTGGAGATTCCTCAGAAAACTTGGAATGGACCCACCTTTTGACCCAGTTATTCCACTTCTTGGTTTATACCCAAAGGACTTAAAATTAGCATACTACAGTAACACAGCCACATCGATGTTTATAGCAGCTCAATTCACAATAGCTAGATTGTGGCACCAACCTAGATGCCCTTCAACAGATGAATGGATAAAGAAGCTGTGGTATATATACACAATGGAATACTACTCAGTCATAAAGAAGAATAATATTATGGCATTTGCAGATAAATGGAAGGAATTGAAGATTATTTTGCTAAGTGAAATAAGCCAATCCCAAAAAATCAAAGGCTGAATGTTTTCCCTGATGAGTGGATGATGATATAATATTGGATTGGGGAGGTGGAGGGTGAAAGAAGAATGGAGGAACTTTAGATTACGAAGAAGGAAATGAGAGGGGGAGGGGAATCAGATATGAATAATGGTGGAATGAGACAGACATTGTTACCCCATGTACATGTATGATTAACATGAATGGTTTAAATGTACATCATTTAAAACCATAATTTTGTTTAAAACCATCATTTAAAACCAATAATTTTGTGTCACAACCATAGAAATGAAAATTTGTACCCCATTTGTGTACAATGAATCAAAATGAAGTCTGTAAAAATTTAGAAAATAAATTAAAAAAAGAAAAAAGAATACATGGAATCTTTTCATATATATTATTTCTAGAAGTATAATTGGATCTGTACTTTTCAATAAAAATGTCAATTTAAAGTATCACAAGAACATGTAAAAAACACAAAGAAATTATCTTGAAGGAACTTCTACTGGCCAAAAATAAGAAACAGCACCAAAACATGAAAATAATATTAAAATATGGAAAATATATCTTCCTGTGGAATATATTCATACAAATAGATAGATAAGCTGTTTCTTAGAGTTAAGTGGGAACTAATAAATACAAAAAGCACTGATGCTAAACACAGGGATTAGCTTTTTGTAAAAACACGATCTCTTCCTCAAGTACTGATTAACTATGGAAGGAAGATACAGTGATTTAATAGTAAACAAACGTGGAGTACCTTTGCAAAAAGTCATCAAATCTAAAATTGTCAATATTGGCAGGGGCCAAGGGTACAGTGTGAACAGTAGTCTCAGTTTACCCAGGATTTTCCTGTATTTCTTTTCTTTTGACATTCTGGGAATTGAACAGGGCCTTGCACATGGTAGGCAAGTGCTCTACCTCAACAGCCCTGGGGATCACTAATATTGGAAAAAATCATATCAAGTTACTCCTTACATGATGCACATAGAACTATGCATCACTTCTTTGTTGTTGCTGCCAACAACACATAATCTAAAATGAATCACAAGGAAACAAGTAAATCCAGAGAAAAGGACATTCAGAAAACTTACTTAGAGTTTCTGTATTTCAAAAGTATCAATGAGAAGAAAAAAGGAACACAATAAATTCCAGAATAAAGCATGATTACAAGTCATGATAAGTAAATCCTCAGTTGGTACCAAATTTGATCAAGGACTAGGAAAAAGCAGTTTTGAAAGAAGATATTGAAAACAGTGATGAAATTTAAATATAAATGATTTAGACAATAATTTTGTGTCACTGGCCATTTTTTTATTTTTAAAAAATTGTACTTTGATTATGAATGAAAATGTCTTTCTTCTCAGCAAATACAAATGTAAGGTTTTAGGACTCGGATGGTATGAACTCTCTAACATTCTTAAATATTTTGGCAAAATATACTTTGTATGCATATATTAATGTGTTTATATGTAGGAGAAGGAAGTCAAGCAGAGCAAGGGAGGAAGTGTGAATGGGAAGAAAAAAGAGACAAACCTGAACAATTATAAATATAGGTAAATTTATATGAGAATTCCTTATATTGTATTCTTAAAACTTTAAGTTATGCATTATATTAGAAACTGGATTTACTAATACATGTAGAAAATTAAATAATGAACCAATTAAAATTCTTCTATAGAAATATATCTTATGGTATTGATATGTTATCATATTTTTTTAAATTAATTTATTTTGATTCATGGTCATAAATGGATTACAGCTGTTGTTTCTCTGGTTGTACACAAAGTATATACATAATTTTTAAAATAGAAGTCACAAAAATATGCTGCAATATAATTCACACACAAAATCTAAAAGGAAGCAAGTTTTTAACAATTATTGTGAGTAAAAATACTGATGCATATTCATAACTTTTCCTGTTTTTAAATTTTTTGCTTTTATTTCTTTCTTTAAAACAAATTTTTCTTTTATAAAGTCTTTAAAAATTTATTTTGAATAGAAAATACCACATATATACATATGTGTGTGTATATATATATATGGAATATATATATGTAATTTTTTTTAAAGGATAAAATTGATTTTTCAATGTATCCCTTTAAGTGGTCATTTTAAGTGTGGAGCCTATCAAACTTGAGAATGGAAATGAATATATTTCCTAGCTCAATAATGTCAATGGAATGAATTTACCCTATCAGATTTTACCTAGTTTTCTCCTCTAATGCTAATTAATATTGTTTCATTAGAAATAATTTTGTGTGACACTAAAACAGAAAGAAGAGAAAATAATTGTGCTAATTCTAACATGAGTTTCCATAGAAACTCAATGGGAAAAAAAACAGTATTACAAAAGACATGCAAACACATGCACACAGGAATCTGGAGCTTGTCAGTTATACAAGTTATGAAATATTAAATAACTTCTCAGAACCAAATGAGAATTGAATAACATTTCTGGGGGGGTAAATGGAATAATAATTCACACATTTTTTATGAATATGTTAACAGCATTTCAACAACTGCCAAATTCCTTTTATAATGATGTGTTTTAAGTCAGATGGGTATAAGACCATATTACAAAGAGATGTCATCCTCTTACCAAACAGTTCCAGTTCATCCCAAGTGTACTACTTATCTGTATAGATGTATTACAGGTAGTAAGTTATACATCTTTGGGGGCATTCAGCAAAGAATTTACATATGAAAATTTAAGAGGTGACAGTTCATTCAATAGTGGCAGAATTCCCTAAAAATATTGAATGACTGAATGTATGTTTTCCTCTACAGAGTCTTCCTAAAGCATGGCTTTATACAATCCTCATGACATAACACTCATAAACTGGTTTGGGGGAAATATATTCTTCAGTCTTTCACATGAAATTATTCTTGTTTCCACTCAGTAGTTTTTAAATTGTGAATTTATTTTATAACAATTGGTATAGGACTCTGTACTTTCTTCCTTTTAGCCGTTGCTGAGAAACATAAGATAGAATTACTAACTGACAAGACTGTAACTTCTATGAGAGTACCTGCATAGTCGTCTTTTTTTGTTTTCTGAACCAATCAGGCCACAACCTTGCATTTGTTTATACTTTAATATGTTAATTTTTATAGAAAAGGAAGCTATATCTACTACAAAGCATGGAACACACACCAACACCACCACTACCATCACCGCCACCATCAACACTACCTCTCTCAATGATGTCTATCCCCACACAGAGTCACTGGAGCATTAATGTGATCACTATATTCTTCATATATAAGTAAGTAAAAGTTAATGATGCTGGCAAAACATAAAGAACAGAAAAGAATATTTTAAATTTTTTAAATCCAGACAATAAAGGAGACAGAAAAACTGAAGAGTGAATCAAAGCTAGTAAAATAGCATAAAAAGAAACCTATTTTTCAAATTAAGCATGTTAAAAATACTGAAATAAGAAAGAATAGTTGGGATTTAATGTGATCTCTAAATAGCTTGAGATATTGAACTCATTTTTATCTTCCCATAGAAAGAGAAAGAAAATAAATCTAGGTTATAAGAAAAGTGATGAAAATTATCATCATCGACTATTTACTGAGTGCTATGTGCATAGATTCACAATTATGGCCATTGATCAAAAGGAGGTAAGGTAATACAGACTTCGGAAAGTCTGAACAGAATTAAAAAGTTAATAAACCAGTAACTACAAGCAATCCTTTACATTTAAAGCCATGGTGCAATTTTTTTTTGGAGGGGGTTGGGGAGAAGGGAGAAAGACATCAAGTAACTTTAAGTGGCTGGTTCATTATTAACATATTGGGGAGTATAGCCTAATGCTGCATGCCAGTTTTTATTTTTTTGTCTTATATTCTTACTAATAACCAATAACCTTGCTTAGAAAGTTTGACTGTATTTCCCTTTTCCTTTATGTTCCATTTCCTACTGCAGTTTACCTCTCCATTAATAAAAACATTCTTTAACACATGCAAGTATTTTCTTCAATTTGCCTTCTAATATGTTCAACTGCTTAATCAGGTAGAAAAACTTTAGCAATGAGAATAGTAACTCAGCATCAGAAAGTGACTTTCAATTCCTTCCTTATATAAGTATATACACATGTGAATATATATATATATTCTTTTCTTCTGTAACCCAATAATACTGTCAAAATGTTCTACTCCTGATATTATGCTCCACCCCAGTAGTGGCATCTTAATACTAATTTTCAATAGGTGATGAGAAAAGATATTCCGCTCCAGAAGTCAACTTCCTCAATCAGAATCATTTATTTTTAAGAGTGTAGGAAGGATTAGTAGAGAATCAGGCTATATCACTTGGAACCCACTTCATCCTTTCAACCCCAAATCGAAAGTATGATTGTGCACTCATGTTTTATGTTATATATGTTATTTCCAGGTATTTTTACAGCTTTGAATTTCACCAAATTATATGATAGTTGTGGGGATTATTAGCATACTAACTCATATTTTCTTTTATCCAGACTTGAGAAAACATTCATCCCATATGTATAAAGATAAGAAATATTTATTTTACATATAAATAATATCAGTAGTACTTATGGAACATAAGGAAATTTGGTTTTGTGTAAGCCCACTCATTGTACTTACAGAAAAACAAAAAAAAATTGCTGAATTTATTTTCACATTGTTACTTTTCCCTTAATGTTGTTTGCAGCTTAGGAGCAGCTCTTATATGTGATGCTTTTACTAAATTCTTTAAAGCTGCCAAAATGTCATAACTCACAGACACTCTACCTTGAGCACCTTAGTTCTAAAGATTGTTCTCCAGAAGGATGAGATTTTAGCTATTGCATCATGCAGAAGGGAGGGCTAGAAACTACTCCAGAAACAAACTTTAATTTTCAGATAAACAAATTTGAGCCCATAAAATAAAGCAACTTGCCTAATATCACCCTGATAATAAAGTAGTGACTGCTCTGGGACCCAAACTGGCACATATATCACACCCCAGTGTTCATTTCATTACACTAGTATCCCTGGTCAAAGTTGGAAATAGTTTTCAAACTCAGTCTCTTTTTGTTCTACATTTTCCAGGTTTTTAAAGATTCTTAGTACTAGCTTTTAGAAATGATTTAGCAGCCCAAGGAAAGCATCAATTTGTGGGGTCTTGCTCCTCTTAGTTCAGTTCAGACCATAGAACATCTTAGGTTTATGAGCATAGATTTTTACTTGAAATCAAATGAAAACATTGGAGATTAAGGTAGACAATAAAACTGGCATCCAGTTTAAGAATATCACTCAGCATAATGTGATGGGGGAGGAATAGTTCTCTTAAACACACTGTATTTCAATGTTTATGTATATTCGTGTATATATGTACATGTATCTATTTATCTAGGACATTGATCAGGCTGCACTCTAAAAAAGAATTACACCACCCCAGATACACACACACACACACACACACACACACACACACCTGGAATAGCTGCTATCTGAATATCGGTGTCTCAGAAAGATCTATGTTGATCTGAATGGATTTAAAATAACCATTCAGAGAGTTGAGGTTTTATGGGAATGAGGTTGGGTTGGGAACAATAGCTGTTGTCAAACTGTACCTACTCCTTGGTCAACCTGAACTTCTAAGGTAGGTAATTATGTCCTTTGTTCACCTAAAAATGTCTTTCTGACTCTAAAAACAATATGTATCAACACAGTTTATTTTCCTGCCTATGTCACATACACAAAAAATAAATTGTTTACTGTTTTTACTACAGATTGGTAGTAATTTTATTGACCCATTTTATTTTTTATTTTATTTATTTTTATTTACTTATTGATTCATTGAACACAAATGGAGTACAGCTATTGTTTCACTG
>JAJEJO010003305.1:0-23810 GCA_020662805.1 Glaucomys volans | reverse complement strand
ATAGATTTGGATTGTAAAGTTTCCATAAGGGTATATACAGTTATTACTACTTAAAATTTTTAGAAAACTTAGATTTTAAATATACATAAATATACATAAAGACAATCATCTTCTATTAATAACTTCAATGGAAAATAACAAACTTAAAATTTAAGAAATTCTGGGAAGTTGGTATCAGTGGTGATAATAGTTTTTGTATCTTCATGCAACTATATAGCAAACAACTACAACAAAATCAGAAAGCTAAAATCAACAACAAATCTAAGGTCAGTGATCAGGTAGTCCTATGAACTTCAAACATGAGGCTATAGTCACAAGCATAGCCTGTTGTCAGTGCAGGTGCAAGAGAAAACAATAAAACCAAAGGGATAACTGACAGACCTGAAGAAGAAGATTCAAAATAGTCCAAAGATATTCATAGGATTACACAATGGGAGAATTTGAGAACATAGGCTTCACCTAGATGGAGAGTTACTCATTCCAGTAGAGGAGAACGAAGGACCTGTGATAGGTACAGAGGGTAAAAACCAATGGAAGTTCTGTGAGCCATCAAAACAGATGCACCCAGGATCTGTTCTAAACAAGGCCTCCTATAGAAAGGAGAAATTAGTGGAAGAAAGTAGGGGAAGAGGAACAAAGCAAGAAAAACTCAGCAAGCACATTTTAACACAGTACAAAAACAATAGAAAGGAGTAGTAAAGCTATCTGAACCATGCCTCCTCTAAAGTGAGCAACAGAGAAAAATGAGCATCACATCCCTGAGATATTTCATAGAGAAAAAGATCTTGAAGCTGAATGAATCACAACTCACCATGAGATCTACGTTCATGAGTAAATGAGAACCTTAATATTTCAAAGCAAATTTTAAAACAAACCGAAAGACATTAAACAAATTATAAATGAGAGAAAAAATATATCAGAATCAGTAAGGTGCTAAGGGTGACATTGCATGTCTCAAGAAATAATTTGGAATAAAAGAAAAATTCACTGTAGATATAAAGACTGTATGACAGGAACCATAATTCCATATCCAATATGACATTGCCTAAGGGTTTTTTATATGTAGCTTTTATTACGTTGAGATACGATCCTTCAATTATTAATTTTTCAGGGCTAAGAAGAGATGTTGAATTTAATAAAATGCTTTGTGTGTATATATTGTAATTTTTATCTTTCAATCCATTTATGAGATACACTGTGTATACTGATTTGTATATGCTGAACCATCCTTGCATCCCTGGAATGAAACCAATGTGATCATGATGTAGGATCTTTTTAATATACTGTTGAATTTGACTTACAAGTATTTTGCTGAGGATTTTGCATCTATATTCATGACAGCTATTGATCTATAGTCCTCTCCCTCCCCTGGTGTGTGTGTGTGTGTGTGCGTACTTGTCAGTTTTTGGTAGCAGGGTAATGCTGGTGTTGTAAAGCGTTTTGGAAAGGTTACCTTCCTTTCAGTTTGAGAAGGGTTGGTGTTGGTTCTTCTTTACATGTTTTGTAAAATTCAACTGTGAAATCATCTGGTATGGGGATTTTTTGGGAGGAGTCATTTTATTACTGATTTAATCTTTTTATTCGTCATTGATCTATTTAGGTTTGTTTAAATTAGCTTGTTTCAATTTTGTTCATTTCCTCTATATTTTCCAATTTATTGGCATTTTTTTTTAAATAATCCCTAGTGATCACTTGAGTTTCTCTTGTTTTCTAAAAAAGGAACTAGTGTATAATCCAATTTCTAAATGTTGTGTCTTCATACAATTAAAATAAGTAAATGGTAATTAATGTCTATTTGACTATGGAACAAATAAAATATTTTTTTATTTTCACTTAATTGTGGTAAAAAATATCTAAGTAAAAGAGATTGAATTTTTTGTTGTTGAACTATAGTAGTTCTTTATATATCATAGATAATCAATACTTTGTTGGATATATATTTTCACCTGTATTCTGTCATTCCATAGGTTACTTTTTCTCTTAGTGTCAGATACACAAAACTTTCACATTTTAGTTTAGTCCAATTTATCTATTTGTTTTATTATTGTTGCTTATATTCTCAGTGTCAGATGCAAAAAATTGATTGCCAAATATAATGTCATAATGTTTTCTCCCCTATTTCTTCTGTTAATAGTTTCACAATCTGAGCTCAGATGTTTAGAGATTTCATCAATTCTGAGTTGCTGTTTTGTACATATTGTAAAAGGAGGGCCTAATTTCATTTTTTTTTTTTTTTGCTTGTGGATATTGAATTTTTTACAACATTGAAAATACTCTCCTCCCAGTAAGTAGTCCTATTCTCTTATAGAAAATCATTTGGCCCATGTATGTGAAAGTCTGTTGTTGAGTCCTCTGCTCTTTCCCATCGTGCTATATGTTGGATTTTAATAACAGCAACACAATGTTTTGATTATTACAGCTTTGCTTCAAGTTTCAAAATCAGCAGTTTGAGACCACTAATCTTATTCTCTTCCAAGATGTTTTAAATGTTTAATTTAAGACATTTCTACTTTGATATTAGGCTCTTGACTAATTTACCTCCCCCTTCTTCCTAAGGTGATATTCACATTTATACATATAGGCGTTTACTGTTGTCTGGGGAGAAACACTACATTCTGGTTCTTGATGTTTCCAGCAAAGCAGATATCCATTGTAGCCCTACTGGACTCTTCTCCATTCCAAGATGAAAAAAACATTAGTATTTTTTGTCTTTCTTTTCCTTTCATGTTAGTTATTTGTATGTGCCTCTTTGTTTTATCCCCTCCTCTGGCTTAATCTAGGGAGCAGGGTGCAAATATGTTTTCTTGAATACTAAAAAAAACTTCCTAAAATTTAGTGCATACACTCCCAACAAGACCTTTCTCTGTATCTGAGTGCTCAGGTTATTAGGAATTTCTTGCTTTTCTGCATATTTGTCATTGTCTCACATGACACAATACAAACAACCAACCATGCCCAGAACATTCAGAATAGGGTAATGGAGCTAGGAAAAAAGAAAAATAGGGAGTATTTAATATTTCAAAAATATCCCCTCCATTCATGCACAACATGCTGAGATACTTAAACAATAGCTCACTATGACAGGGTATTGGACAATATGGAGCTTTCAAATTAATCTTTTTATTTTGCCCTTCTATCCTTATACAGTCATCAGGGATGTTTGACACTCAGGCATTGGTAAGGGAAAAGTGGTAGACTCTTTGTGGATTGAACTTGACCCTGTTCACATGTCTATGCTCAAGAAAATCAACATTAATCAGGTCAAAGATGAGATGTACTTTGACGGTATCTAATAGACACGAATAAAAATTCACTAGCAGCCACATTAAAAGACATAAAAACAAACAGGTAAAATATATTTCAACACAACGTTCTACTTCATCTAGTATATCCAAATATTTTCCAAAAAAAATAGGTTCCCATTTGAGTCCCTGTTCTCCTCAGCTTTGCTTTTGTTGTTATCCTGTGTAGAAATCTACTTGCGTCCTTCAGCACAATCCTTTCACTGTGTAAAAATCTACTTGCGTCCTTCAGCACAATCCTTTCCTCTTTGGAAATTAACTCTTCCCCACTAGTCACCAAATTAGAATGAAAATATTCTGTTCTCATCTTGCTTAAGCTTTCCCTATCTGAAACTTTTACTTTTGTGAAACCACACTCTTTCTTGATTTTCTTTCACACCTGCAGCACATTCGTGGCTGACCTAGAGAATATTTCAGCTTTGTCTTTGTTCGATCCCTACATCATTTTCTGCATAAGCAGGCCTTACCCCAGGAATCAAAGTTGAAAGTTGAGAAATGTAAAACCAACGACATAATTTCTGGAGATTTTGATTAATAACAATGTTCCAGTTATCGGTATCTATTTTAAAAGATGTAAGACTGTTGTTGATGCCCAGGTAGAACTGAGAAAAACTGATCAAATAAAATCAAATGAACAGAGGTTTCCACCCTCTAGATGCTCCTTCATGCCTAATGACCTGTGTTCATCATGCTTTTTGCCTTTAATTCCTTAAATCACACACCTGTGCTTATTTAGTTGGGAGCTTTGTTTTTGTAACAGCATGTTTTTGTAATTCTATTAAACTTCTGCCCCATTACCTGACCCCAGTCCTTGGCTTGAAAATGCTCTTATTTTAAACTAGAGGCTAAAATGAGGAAGTCTCATTCTAGGACATGTATGATTTCTGATAATCCAGATTAGGAGCCTATACAATTAGGAAAAGTTTGTGTCAGTAAATAATATATTTTGTTGAATGAAAACTAATTCATTGATATTGTCATGGTGTATCTTGATTTTTTTGTGCCATTATATACCTGTGCCATCCAGGTGTAAGTTTAAAATTAAAGATATTCAGATTGGTATTTCCAGTAAAAAAGAAATAATACTTTCCTCTTGAAATCAGATTAATTCTGGTAATCAAAGCATTGGGTATGTAACACAATTCTAAAATAAATCTTCAGAACATGTAGCTATTATCACATTATAATTCAAGATGTGTGCCTTGAGAATATTTTTCATGATTCATTTATAATTAATGCCTTCAAATATTTCTCATATAATGATGATTTAACTTTCTGAGATACTGAAACCAGTCAATATAATTTTACCTCATAATGCTCAACTAGTTCTATGAAAATGCAAATTAAAGAACAGAGTACTAGGCAAATTGAATTTGCATGCATATGGTGTATATACATAAAATGATTCAGAATATTGGATATCATTACCCAATCATTACACTCATAGACCATAATAAGGAACAAGAGGAATTTGCCACATAAAAGACATTAACAAAATGGAAATTTTTACAGGCATACAATTTATATCCTAAGACCTAACAGGACCTGAATGCCAAAATCAATATAGCTAAGAAAATAAAGGTAAAAGAAACATTTCTTCCAGCAGCTAAAGAATATCTCCATAGGGAATGAACTTAATGAGGTTAGATATTATCTGGAACTATACAAAAGAACTTAAAAATTCATGCCTTTTCTTCCTCTTTAAATATTGGGATAACTCACTGAAGTGAATATGTAGCATAGTAATTCAGAGGTTGCCAAATTATGCAGTTGAAGACAGGTTTGATTTGATTTATTATTTACTACTTGCATTATTTTGCATGGATTTCTTTTTTTGGTTGTTCTTTTAAGGTATATATGACAGTAGTGTGTATTTTGATATATTATACATACATGGAGTATAACTTATTCTAATTAGCATTACATTCTTGGGATTGTACCTGATGTGGAATTTCACTGATTGTGTATTCATATATAAATATAGGAATGTTATGTCCTATTCATTTTACTGTCCTTCCTATTTCCACCCCACTTCCCTTCCCTTCATTTCCTTTGCCTAACCCAATAAACTTCTATCCCCCTCCCCAACCCCAACATGGATTTCTTAAGCTTAGCCTTTACTTTTCTTACATGACAGAGTATTAGTAACAAGTGTCATAATGTTGCTATTATGAATACAATTATGAAAATACATATTAATTTAGTATCTATATATAATGAGTATATTACTCATTTTTTCAATTGACCAGAAAATCACCCTTTAATTTGTTTGCAGATGCTTTCTAAAGCACAGCATGACCACCAGGAAGATAGTCAACTGATTTACTTTGCATGTGGTGATCTGTTAAGTTCTCAAAATTAAACATAGGTGAGGGCTTTCACCTGTGTAATCTGTCAGTGTGGTATGTATACTTTATATGTAGGTGTATATGTGGTTGAAACACATTCATGATTTTGAACTTTTTAATGTGTTTGCCAAGTAAAACTGAGGTAGGACACTCAGAAATCAGAATGGTAGGAGGAATAATTTATCAGAAAAGAATATAAAAATTATGTTATTAAATTTCTGAGTGGATACAAAATTTTACCCACAGATATAACAACTATAATTATTGCATGTAGGTGAAACCCTGCTAGAGATAGTCTTCTGAGAACTAAGAAAATGTGTTAACATCATAGCATATGGTGAAGAAATTACACTTTTTAAAGCTTCTAGGAATTTCTACATATTCCACTGAAATAGACCTGCAGGCTGTTTAAGTGATAGCAAAGTATTTTGATAAAACTATTTAAACTATCTTCAAGTTAAACATAAGCTGTTTTTATTCTCCCCAAAGCACTTTAAAGTTTCCATGCAAGGTTTCAGAAAATAATCTTTCATATTGGTAGCTTTTTATTGGTTTCTTTCAGTAGTCATTTGTCCATATATATTTCCCCAATCTTCAACATAAAACAAATATTTGTTGATTATGTTCCTGGTTCTAAGTACTACTAACTATAGATAAAATTAAATTTTTACAGATTCCTATACTCTTGCATTTTATATTCCAAAAAGTTAGAGAATCACTGAATATAATAAATATTTGAGTTAAATAGAAAGTTTAAAAGTGACAAGTGCTAATTAAAAATATAAAATAAAAAAACTAAGGGGAAAGACAGTGTAGGCAAGGAGTACTGCATTGCAATATAGGTATCAGAATAGGTCCACAAGAAAAGATGGCAAATGAGCAAAGACTTCAAAGAGGTGAGGAAGCAAGGCACATGCCTATCTGAAGGAAAATGTTTCCAATGAGAGCAAGAACCAGAACAAAGACCCTGACACTGAAATGTGATTGTGTGTTAAGGAAATCAAAGGCCTTGTGTAACAAATACTATCAGAAGTTAAGTAGAAGGTGAAGTAAATAAGGAAACTAGGATCTAGTTCATGCATGCAATTTCAAACCACTATAAGTATTTTGGAACTTACTCTTGGAGAAATTGGAGTCATTCTTGGATATTTCACAAAAAAAGGTAATGTGATATGAATTATACTTTTAAATAACTACCTTGATATATTGAGCATAGACTATAGGGGTGTAAGGTAGAAGTAGTGAGATTAGTTTAAAAAGTTTTTGCAATAAACCAAGAGAATCTTTATGTTGGATTGGAGCAGGATGTTAGCAGCAGTTAGAATTATTTGGATTCTGCAGAGATTTTGAAGACAGATCAATTGGATTTCCAGATGGATTGGATATAGAATGTGAAAACAAAGTAAGTAGGTAAACAAATTCTGTTTAGTTCAAGCAGTCAGACAAATGGCATACCATTAATTGAGATGAGAAAGACTGGGTGGATCGGAGTTAGAACAAACGTTGGATTTTTTATTTGTCTTGTTATTTACACAGAAGCACAATATTTAGATGAAATTCTGTGACCTTTGGCATAATAGCTAAATGTAAACTAACTTTATATTCTCTCTCCAATCATTTTAAGTATCTTTATCAATGTGAGAAGGATATTGAGGAGGTAATGAATATATGACTCTGAAACTGAAATAATAGAATAAAAGACCGAACTGATATCAAATAATCTGGAGTGTTAAGATATGGAGAGCATTTCAAAATTCAGATTATGGAGAAAACATTGTCACAGTATATAAAAAGGAGCATAGAAATAAATGGGCGCAGTTCATGGGGAATGTGGCAATTATGAGAAGTATATTTTGTTGTTATTTTTTGTGTGTTTTGTTTTGGGGTTAATTAAAATATTCAAGTAGAAAGACAAATTGGAAAAAAGAAAAAAGATTGCTTGAGCTTTTGCCTGGAATTGTTTTCTTAGTTTGTGATGAGATCTAGGACCTATTGTACAAGTGAAAGTACTGGTCTTAAATAGGAATATAGACAGATAATCTATAATGACAAGAGATAACATAACGTGCACTATGTGTCAAGAGGCTGGCAAATGTCTAGATACGGTGGAGGTGGATAATTGAAATACTTATAAAAATTGCTGCAGTTTTCAAATTGGATTAAGATTTAAGGTTATCATCTAAAAATCAGAATGGGCTAGGAGGCTTTTTCTGAGGATAGAAGAAAAAGTTTTACATAAAGCATAGGGTAGGGTTTAGTATACTGTGGCTACCCACTGAGTTCAGAATGTTGCCTATTTTTTGCAAATGAAGTTTTATTGGCACACAGCTATGCCTATCCTTTACATATTGTCTATGGCTGATTTCGGTACTTGTGACAGAGATCATATAGTCCATGAGGATTAAAACATTCACTATCTGGGCTTTTATGCAAAAAATTTTTGAATCTTGGTCTGGAATGATGAAGAGAGAATGGACAAAGATAATCAACATCATGTCCCTTCCTGAATTCAAAATGAAAATGGTCTGCATGTTTGTGAATTTTTCTTTAAAATAATTTATTTATACAGGTGCATGTGCAGAATAGAAGAAAAATTTGATTTATTCAGGATTGTGGTTATGCCAAGTAAGTAAAATGAAGAATAAGAAAGACAAGGAGGAACTTTCTTAAATATCTACAGGAGCTACATGAGATCATATGGTAAAAAGTCATATATATATATATGTATATATATATATGGCTTGATGACTTATGTGTGTATATATATGTATATATATGTGTGTGTGTGTATGTATATATATACACACACACACATACAGTATGCATTCCAGTATTGATGTTACAGTTTTGTGAAAAGTTAAAAGTAATTAAACAGAGTTTAAGCATTTTAAAAAAGTGAGAAAGGAGAAATCAGGATGATAAGGGACCATATGCTCAATAGACCTATAATACAATGGGGTTCAAATTGATTGCATAATAAAAGGAATGTGTTGGGAAGATATCAGATTGTAGATAAATTAGTTCTCTAAGATTTCAAAAGCAAAGTGCTACAAACTGAGTGGCTGAAACACCAGACATTTATTTTTACATAGTTCCGCAGGCTACAAGTGAAATTTTCTATCATTTGGGTTTCATTCTGGGGCCTCTTTTCTTGGTTGGTAGATAATAGCCTTCTCCCTCTGTCTTCATGTGATATTTCCTTTGTGCACACATTTCTGTGTCCTAATCTCTTCTTAAAAGAACACCCATCAAATTGAATTAGGACCCACCATATGACTTCATTTTACTTTAATTACCTTTTAAAGGTCCTATCTTCAAATAGAGTCCCATTCTGAGATACAGAAGTCAGAACTTCAACATATAAATTTGGAAGTGTTGGGGAAGGGGCACAATTCAATCCATAAAGGTGTGGGAATGCATGAAATTAAAATTGAAAGAAAATTACTGAATAATAGCAAGTTCTAGGGCCTGATGAAGGAAGAGAATGCTTGAGGTAGTGTGCAGAACAAGATCATGGGAAGAGAAGGGTTCAAAGAATGATCATCTTTGTGTTTAATGAAATCAGTGATAATACAATAGCATTGCTGGGATAAGTTATAGTAAACACTTAACATAAATTGGGCTGATCTGTGAAAAAAGCAGAGTGATAAGGACCAATGTGGTGGAGTAATAGGAATCAATGACAAAATGCAATATTGTTCATTATAGAAAGGAAGAAAGAAAACCAGTCAAAGAGCAATGATGGAGAGCGAAAAGGGCCCTAACTGCAACTCCAGGACTTTTTTATGTGAGCAGGCCTTCATGGGAAGTTTTCAGCCAAAAGGTGATGCAAATATTCAGAAAAGGAGTGGAAGATTTAATGAAACTTAGAGGCTGTAAAAATACTATAGTAATGCTGTAAATACTTAGGAATACACACACACACACACACACACACACACACCTATATGTACAAATATATAAGAATGTTGTACATGTGAAACAGATTGAACAATCTATCAAAGTATTTTTCACTTATCCTTTTTATGGTATATAGTTACAGAACCTGAAAAGGAATATCAACTATTGGGCACTTTTACAACTTTAGAAAATACTGGGGAGAGCTGATAAACTTTGACACTGTTCCATGGAAGTTTATTATGGCTTTCCTCTTATGTCCCTGTACTTCTCATACATGACATTCTCTTCCAATAGGCTGTCAGCCTTAGATCACTTCTTCACTTTCAAAATTTAAAGAAAAGTTTTAGTAATCAATGAAAAAATATGGCTATATATTAGAATTAGGACAAATTCCAGGAAAAACTCAGACATGGCCTGGACCTTCTTATAAGGAGTGAAGTCCAAGAAGGTTGTGACCATGCTTCTCATTGTCAAATATTTTAGCTATTTTTTCTTCTCTTTATTACACACTTTTTATATCCTGATTGGTTGGAGTTTGCTATTTAATCCTGATTTTTATATAGTAAAAATGAAAAAATCATGTTAATGTAAGCATTCTGAATATAGCATGACTAAAATAAAATAGCTCATTTAAAACTGAAGTCAAATGTATAGAAAATAAGGTGGATAAATAAGAAAAAAATAAAGAAAAGGTTTCCAAACTTCAAAAATTATAATTCATATTCAGTTAAAATTTTTAGGAATCATTATGGATATTTTATAGAATTTCTTTAGTAAGTTCTCAACAAAATTTGAACTTTTTACAAGTAAAATCAATTAACTTCATTAACAAATGAGGTTGTACCTTTCAGTTGAGTAGCTAACACCCTAAAATCATTTTGCTTCTTGCTTGTTCCTCTTCTCATGAACCACATAAATCTGTTTGCTCAATTTTCTTGTTTTCTCCACATAGAAGCAGGCAGCCATGTGAAAGTACAGATGTTCTCAGAATAATCGTGTTCCAGAGATGTGGAGAATGGAGAATCTCAGTGGATTTGAAATGTTTTCTAAAATTGGATCAGATCAGAAACTTTTTTTGCACATTTTGGTCTCCTGAAGTAGAAGCTTAAAGGATTGAGAATAAACCTGCTTGCTTCCCATCCTATTAAAATGGCAGCATTCCTGTAGTGCTAAAAGAGATAGCTTGCTTTGTCAAGCTGAAAAACTAATTCTGTTTGTTTTGTTTAAAGGAAAAGACTTCAAATCAGGATATAGAGCTCTGCTTTTGATGCTCATTTGGAATGATTATATTAGAAGAGGAGAAAATGTGAACAAAAATTAGCGAGTTTGGGTATCAATCCTATCAAATATATTTCATCTATTTTTCTTGGTTCCTGTACAAGATCTTTCTGACTCATTTTACTGTTCTCTTTAATCTTTAAATTTTGTTTCTTGCTTTTCTTGGATGTTTCTAGTTTTGGATGAATTTTAGCACAAACCATAATGCAAGTAGTTTTAGTTTTCACTGTGCTGAAATTCGAAACTCTATACATGTCTACATATATAACTATTCCAAATTCCTTTTCCTTCCCCTAAATCATCAGAAAAATCATTAATATGTTTCTTGCTATAAAAATTCACTTTCTGTTTGATTTCCTTAAGAATTTGACTTGTGACTGTTCTTAACATATGAATGGACCTACATATGATATCCTACAAAAATGAAAATCCACTCCAAACACTGATACTCTCAAGAAAAGAAAAATTATCCTTTTCTGAGACAAACTTGACTATAGAAATCCATCTGGATTTGGAAAACACTGTAATAGCAAGCAAGTATTACACATATATTTCAACCACATGATTTTATATAATTGAGGATATTTTAAACTGCAATCCTTTTTCTTGGCGCTAAATATGTTTTAAATTGATATTTAAATGTTTTAAGTAATAATATATTTGGTTATTATTTTTCAGCAGAATTAGAAAACTAGAGTGTTTTATGTGTAACTTCTTGTTCTTCAGTTTCTCTGCAATCTAAAAAATATGAATGAACCAAATATCAGCCTTACATTCCTTGTATATTTTTAAGTACATGATACAGATGTAGTGTATATTAATTGCATATAAAATAATTTATGATACTCTCCAGATCCATCCATTTACTGGCAAATGTCCAATTAGAATAAGATATATCCTATGCTCATGTAATTTTATCAGAATGGATTCTACTGTCTTTACAATTAAGAATAACCAATAAAATAAAATAAAATAAAATAAATAATTTATATTGTTAAGCTATAGTTTCCATATTGAACAATCTCTAAAAATCATGGCTTCTCTTGGGACATGCACAAAATATCTCATCCATATTTTTCTTTATGCTTAAATATTTTTGTGAACTCACCAAATTGAGTCAATTATGCAAATCTCAGTAACTTTTGAATATGAAGATTCTGAAACTTCAAATAATATAATCATGACAGAAATTAGATACTGTCCATGTTCACATACCCCATTCCATCTTTTTCTCATTGAAGGTTCAGAGAGAATATAACAATTATGTATATATTTGAGCTCATGGAAAAGTTTTAGCCACTTGGGAGACAATAACCTTCTTACCTCCAGCCCCTACCAGTGGAGGATATATCTCCAGGATAAACAAACATAAATTATACTTGATTAAAATGGACTTACACTTAGGACAGAAACTTTGTTTCAATGTGAAGCATAGATAAAAACACTGATTTTTAGGGAAAGAAGGAAAGGTCCAGATTAGAATGGAGTTTGGGAAACTGATTAGGCTATATTGATGGTGCTACATGAAAAGAGGCAGGGAAGGTCCAAACAGGATATTATACATTACTGACATAGGAGAGGTTCAAAAGGCCTTCTATGACATAAATATTCCACAAATTACTCAGTACTCAAAAATGAAGTATACTGCACATACTAGTTTTAGTAAAACCAGCTTATTCAGAATCGTGGAGAGTTCAAGAAATACAACTCAGACTTCTTAGGGAACTGCCTTTTAAATATTGGATAGGATCTGGGTCCCAAGAAGGTAACTGGAGTTCAGGGCAGAGCAATCAAATGGAAGAACAGAAGCAGTAATTAAAAACAAAGTACTGCAGAGAAACAAAGCAGGGCAGCATCAGCATTTCTGAAGTCCCCAATAGCATGGCTTAAAGGGGTGCATTTTTGTACCTTACTTTTATTAACAAGGGACATTAAAAGTAAAATCCTGGAACTTCCCTTTGCCCCCAACTTGGTAAATGCAATACAGTAACATATGTCTGGGAAAAACAGAAATATTGCAAATCGTAAAAGAATGGAGGAATGCAACATCTGTAGTGATTTCTTCACATTCCAATTTAATTCTTTTTTTTCTCTTTTTTCCAATTCAAAAGACAAACAAGTCTTGGAGAATGACACAGCATTTTTAATAAATTTAATAATATTAATTAAGTACTAACACGTCAATGTTTTGGGGTATATATTAATAGAATAGCAAATATAGATGAAAAACTAAAAATAAATAATCTATATGTAAGAAGACAGTAAGTGCTTTTGAAAAACAAGAAATAGATCATATTAAGGATTAGGTGGGTCAAGTATAAGAGACTGAGGGAAGGACTGGTTTGCTTTTTAAAGGTCAAATAGATTACATAATTTGTTGTTGTTGTTTGGTGGTATTGGTAATTGAACCCAGGAACCCAGGAGCACTCTCAGCACTTATTATTTTATTCTGAGACAGTGTCTTACTAAATTGTCCAGGGTGGCTTTAAAATTAATAATCCTCCTGCCTGTCTCCCAAGTAGCTGAGATAAGAGGTGCATGCCTCTTTGCCTGGCTTATTGTTTTAAAGATATTTTCCATAATATAAAATTAATATGTAATCTTTTTAAATATACAGAAAAAGAAAAAAAAGGGAAATGACTCCAACTTGGATATACAAGGACAAATTTCCATTTTTATTTTTTCAGTTTTTTTTCCCTTTTTTTTCTTTTATTTTGCAATGGAAGATAAAATGTTTATTCTATTTTTTAAATACACTATGCAAATTTATTGATCTTAGATTGATTTTTAAAATTCATTTTATCTTATCAAACAAAACCTAAAATGAAACAAGTTATCATGACAAAAGTTATAATGAAATAATACATTTGAAACCTGCATTCCCATAGGAAATGGAAATCCCATATTCCCCAAGGATTATCTACCTGATAAGTGCCTTGGGTATAAATTCTAGTAGGTGAGGAAATGTTGGGGATGGGAAATGGTTGAAATTGTTAATTGCTTCTGAGTTTTTCAGTAAAGCAAGAAGAAACTCAATCTTACAATAAGGATATTTAAGTGTTAAACTTTGAGTTAAAAAGAGAATACATGAAATAATATTTTAGAGTAGAAAAGTCAATGCATTAGGGAATATAGCATAACTGCAATGCAATTAAGGACCCACTCAATATCTGTGGTTTTGGTGTCAAGCAAGACCAGTCAGTGTGGTTTTGTATGATTTATTTTTCTTCCAGAAATACTTGGATAGGTGTTACATGTGTAGAAAATACAGATATTGGATTTAACCAGGTGTAGCTTTGCAGAGCAAATAAAGTGTAGGATTAAAGAGAAATGAAAATGGGTAAAATAGAGTAATTTTAATGATTTGTCATGTGTATGAGCTTGCTAGGTCTGCCATAACAAAAGTACCACAGACTGGGTGTTTTAGTCAGTTCTGTGTCCCTGTGACCAAAAGACCTGACACGAAGAATTTAGAGGAAGAAAAGTTTATTCTGGTTCATGATTCCAGAAGTTCAGTCAAGGTCCACTGTCTCCATAGCTGAGGCAGAGCATCATGGCAGAGGAGGTCACAGAGGAATGGAAGCAGCTCAGAACATGGCAACTAGAGAACAGAGAGAGAGCCCTGATCACCAGGGAAACATTGGAAACCCCCCAAATGAAAACCCCCCAGTGCACATCCTCCAGCCACATCCTACCTGCCTATAGTTACTACCTAGTTAATCCATACAAATGAATTAATCCACTGATTAGATTCACCTATCATAATCTAATTATTTTGCCTCTGAAAATTCATGTACTGTCTCACACATGAACTTTTGGGCAACATATCATGTCTAAACCACAGCACCGAGTGAGTGTCCTAAACAATGGAAACCTATTTCCTCATAATTCTGTAAGCTATACATCCAAGACTAAGGTGGTATCAGGTGTGGTTTCCCCTGAGGCCTCTCTTCTTAACTTACAGATGGACACCTTCTTGTTATATCCTCTCCTGCTCTTCTGTGCACATGAATCTCTGCTGACACTTCATGTGTTCAAATTTTCTGTTATAATAACAACGGTCAGGGTTAATATAATCTTATTGCTCCTTTAAGGGTTCTATCTCCAAACAAAGTCACATTCTGAAACACTGGGACAACTGTGGTTTTGATTTTAAAGCACGACTAGTCGATGTGATTTTGTATGACCTGTAAGGAGCTAGAGTTTCAATATGCAAATTTGGGGAAGGACACAAATCATATGATCACATCCAGCCACATCCCAACTGCCCGAATATTTTAACTGATTATTTCAGCATCCAAAGTCCCAAATCTCAACTCTACCAAATGTGCATGAGATTCAATGTTTAACTCATCCTAAGATAAAATTCTGCTCCAGGTATGTAACTTTGGAGCCAGACAAGTTACCTGTTTTCAAAATAGAGTGGTAAAACATAACATTTCAAAAGAGAGAAATGAGAAAGAAGAAAGAAATCATATGTCCCAGCAACTCCAAAACCTAACACAGAAATTTTTATTAGATTTTAAGGCTTGGGAATAATTTTTTGGGGGCCCAATACTTTGTCATTCAGGCCTGTAAAAGTGGCAGCTCCATCCCTCCAAACCTGGGCAGGGGCAGCCAATACCACTGAAATTGAGGGATAGACAGCTTCATTCCATGTTTGTGTACTCTCTGGACCCAGACTAGAATTGGCAGCCCTGATGACAGCAGAATTAACTTTGGGGTCATTCTTCCTTTTCCTTGATGTAATACATGCATATTCATAGACAGGTACCTACATGTCCCATCTTATAGAATCTTAGATGTCTTACCTTCCTTCTGTCTCATTTTATCCAAGTTTGTACTGTTTCTGTGTTTAGTTCCATCCTTTTGCCTGGACTCTTGAAGTAGCTGACTAGACCCAAGTTCACCCTCACTATATAATGAGTATTTGCCCTGGGTATTCTCTCCAGAACACACTTTCTCCTTTTTTGTTTCTTTGTTCATTTCTTTGTTTTTTGTTTTGTTTTGTTTTGTTTTTGTTTTTTAATTATGAATCATCTAAGAATTTTCTAACTCTTAAAATTCTTTTTCCTTTTTGGGCAACAATTTCTTCTTTTTTTTCTCATGTTTCACTATCAACAGCAAGGAAGGTCAGGATGTATTTTCACTACTTTCCAAAAAACACAAGAACACAATTCATCCAGGTTCTTTGCATCTGTATAAAAGGTCACTTTTATCCCACTTTCTAATGACACCTTTATTTCTGTCAGAAACATCAACAGAATCACCTTTAACATCCTTATTACAACCAACTATTGCTTTGGTCCAATTCAGGCTTTATCTAATATCCACCACAAAGGACTTCCAACCTCTACCCATTGCCTAGTTCTGAAGCTACTGCTATTTTTTATGCATTAGTTACAGCAGCACCCCTCTTTTTGGTATCAAAATCTGTATTAGTTTTCTGGGTCTACTATGAGGGTTTAGATATTAGGCGCCCCCCCCCCCCAATCTCATGTGCGAGACAACACAAGAAGGTTTAGAGGTGAAATGATTGAGTTATGAGGGTGTTAACCTGATTAGTTGATTAATCCTGTGATAGGGATTAACTGGGTGGCAGGTAGGGTATGGCTGGAGAAGGTGGTTCCCTGGGGGCATGCTTTTGGACTGTATATCTTTTGTCCTTGTTGAGCAGAGTTCTTTCTCTGATTCCTGGTGCAATGTCCTGAGCCCCTTTCCTCTACCACACACTTCTGCCATGTTCTCCCTCACCTTGAGTCCCAGAGAATGAAGTCCGTCAAGACCGTTGAGACCACAAGCTGCAAATAAACTTTTCCTCCTCTAATTGTTCTCGTCAGGGCTTTTGGTCACAGCAGCAAAACAATGCAGCTGACTAATCCAACTGCCATAATAAAATACCATGGGTTGATTAGCTTAAACAACAGTGATTTACTTTTCCTCAACTGGAAATCCAAGACCAAGGTTTCAGCACATTTGGTTTCTCCTGAGCCCTCATGCCTTGAATTGCAGAAAGACACTTGATTATATATTATGTATTAATTTATTTTCTAGCTTCCAGAACAGAAAGCTTTATGAAATCAAGAACTTTGATTCACTGCTGTATCACCAAAATCCAGAGAAGAATATATGGTACATAATGATTTAATTAGAAATTATATGTCTTTGAAGAATTTAACATGAAGGTATTACCTAAAACTAATGTTCTATAACTAAACAGATTGTATTCTTCTAGAATACTTCAACTGTCTCTGAAAATCTCTCCTCCAAATCTACAATTGTTCTTTATGCCTTTATTTTGAAATGTATTTATCAGTTATTATGTCCTATATTCAACTAAAGATAGTAAAAAGGAGGATATTTGGGAGAAAGTTATAAATGAAATAGAAATATGACTTAGGATTTATCAACTTTATCATGGTGCACAAGTGGTACATATTCAGTAGAAACTGTACTTCACATATACACTCAGATACTCTTTTATGATGCCAACTGGGCAGCAGCCATGAGCCACAGCCCCCCGTCACTCACAGGGCCGCAAAGAAGAACAATGACACTCAACTGAGGGCTGTGTTGCTAAGCTGTAACTTTCAACTCTTGATATTTTCTTTTTAAAATGGGTTTATTGGACATAATATCATTGTATTTTAAGGAGTATCCATATCACTATCTGCAGAGGGAGTATTTCAAGTATCCTCCAAAAATCAAAGATGGAGAACTAGACTTGGTATCATAATCTATATAAATATACTCATATTCCTCTCATCACTATACAACATTAGTGGTTTTATCTAGAATATAAAATATGTTAGTTTTTATAGCATAATTAATATTCAGATTTTAAAATTTCACTCTTTACCTTAGGTTGCGATTATATGGTTTGTGTTGAATAATTTAAAAGCTGCTTTTAAATTCATACCATATTATTTTACTTTATAATCTCCCATAATGATGATTCTATTACCTGCTATAACAAACTTTTCTATAGGCCTAATTTTACCTTTATTGAAGTTTTCTCTAACTATTCATTATTGAATTCCAGTGTACTTTAGGAAAAAAAGATCAATTTTTATAATACCTTTTATAATAATAAGGTCTTTACAGTTATTAAAACAGCATACTCAAAGAGCCCTATACAGTCATTTTGTTCAACAGAAAAAAGAGACTATGGTACTATATAATGTTATATTTGAACAGCTCCCAGAGTTCCCTTTCCATGTGTTCTGAAGTACTGGTCCTATTACTGAGCTCTGGTAAATTCTTTCAACCATAGAGTGCTGTCTTAGAGCATTGGTGCTTATATGGTAATTTATCAAGTCTAGTTGAATTCATAAGGAACCTTTGTCCCTTGGTTTACATTTTGCTACATTTTACATTTTGTGATGTTTCTCTAGCTACACCAATGATAAATTAGAACATTAGTGCTGTGAAATGTAATTTTTGTGAGCCCACCATGTACTAGATGCTGTAATAAAACTTAAATTTATATTTTTATTTTAATACCTACTATTAAATTGGTGTTAATGTTGCCTGAATTTCTTAGGTAAGCCCAGGAGTCTAGGATCACACAGCTGTTAAGTCACAGAAATAGCATCACAGTTCAGGGATGATTCCATGCCCAGTAATGGCACCAACTTTTTATAGGGAGGATGAAATCTAGGTCTCCAAGGATGCATCAATTATAATACTTCATCATAACCCTTGAAAATATCAATGAAACTATAAATAATGTTATTTAATGAAAATAAAACCTGTGCCCATATAACTCAAGAGTTAAGCATGTGACAGTAATGAAGTTATTGTTGAGTTTTGTTTTACAAATGACTTGCTCTGTGTCATTTACACATATCCGCAGTCTACAAATTTGCATTGTTGATTGAGTCGGGGTAAATCACTTTAAAACTCTCTGCATAGTTGTAAAGTACAGATTTGATCATTACTGTCATGTTTCATCACAGACTACACTGCTTTGTTAATACTGCATGGAAAGTGTTGTAGCATACAAGTTGTTCTCTTTTGTACCAGTGTTGAGTGTCTAAGATCTTTACTTATTGCCCCAGGATAGGGTTAGTACCTCCCATAGGGAGAGTCCTAACTCATGTCCAGCACTCCTACAGGCATGAGGATGCTTGAAAAAATCAGATTTAATGGAATTATTTAAATTCCATTTTTAATTTCCATTATTTAAATTCCCTGATTTAAATGATAAAATAGCATAGTACTGTTAAAAGAACAAAAAGCAAAAAAATATTGGACTGGTTAATTATATATTTTTATTTATGTCATGCATCTCCACCTTGAAAAAATGATGTCCTTTTTCTTGTGTATCATCTTTTCAATTCTACTGGACAACAAATCGTCTTGGTCTCAACCCACCTAAATATACAGATAATAACATCTATATCTGGGTGACAGACTCCAGTGGTGTCTCAAGTCAACTTTATGTCATTAATGTCATCTTCATGTTCACTGGATACTACAGGTACATTGAACCATTAAACTATATTCCCTCATATTCCTTTATATTTTTTTTTAAAGAATATTTTCACTACTGTCTGTCTAAACAAATTTTGGCTCATGTGTGTAGAAAATGCTTCCTGGAAATAATCTGGTGGCATCATGTAATAAAAGCTTGCATTAAAAAAATTCTCAATCTACACCCATTGTTCCTGCCAAGCTCCTCTGTTGTCACCCCTTGCTATCTTATTTACCAGCCACTACACTTCTTGATTACTATTGTCCACCTCCTGGCCATTCCCTGAGTTTTGATAACTTTAATATTTGGTTTATCTTCTTACTACATGAGAACTCCAACTATTAGACCAGGAATCTTAATGCTCAAATGAGCTTTCCTCTACTTATCACTCATAATTTCTTGGCACTTCCAATGTTAACTTCATTACTGTATTAAACTAAATAAGAATGTTCCGCACATACTTCTTATGATGAGGAAAAATGTAGATGATTTTCTCCTCATAAATTACATTATGTGGAAATCCATTAAAAACGTACAAGCTGAGGAAAAATCCCCAAGATATCTGGCTTGATTGAAAAGAAGATATATTTTAAAAAGCAATCATAACAGCAGTTATCATAAATTATTTTTGAATGTTACTCAAAGCAGTAAGTATTAAGACTTTTTGATTTATTAATGCTTTTTATTTTACCAATGCAATCCCTTCAGTATGTGTGTATCTTGTTAACTGAAATGCTCTACTTTGAAATTTTAGACTCTAATATTATATCTTACAATCAGAATATCTTTATCTTTATACTTATTGATTCTCAGTTCACTGTATTTTCAAAAACATATTCACATTCAGTCTCTTTAGCTTGTTTTAACCACTTGCTATTTGAGTGATCATGGGCTATTCATTTTATTAATAAGATGAGTCAACAAAGGAATCAACTTTTCATGTTTGCTGTAAGAATTCAGTAGAGACAAGAGTAGTTCCTAGTACACATCTATCTTTAAATAATTTGTAACTCTTTAAACATATTATTCACATCATCATTGTTTTATTATTATTTTAACTATTCTCCATTTTAGTATTTTCCTTATTCCTCTTCCTTCCCTCAACAATAATCACCAAGAATCTCAGTCTTTCTATCTACTTTGCCTTCTCTACTCTGCTCACTATGTCATTTTATGGATCCAAAATGCCAAGTGAGTTAATCCCAATATCATTTCATCTGTGCTTATACTTCTTACACTCCTGAATTCTGCTGAATAAAAGTCACACGCAAAAAAGCTGTAAGAGTCATTAGAAATTCCCAGTGTCCAATGTCAGCTGACAGTCCCATACTGCTTAGCAATTCTATTACAGGTCACTAGTGAGATCCTTTAGTATGCCTTTTGGTGGTGATCCAAACTTTTTGTGCACTCTGTAGTCTCCTCTACACCTCTTTCCCCCGCCCCATTATGGAAAGATGATCTTGTTTCCTACTTCACAATATGAAGTGGAAACAGACATCACCTTCCTAATTTTCCTGTGTGCCAATTCGTCTACAGTTGAACTCATGGATTGTGGAGTGTGGTGACTGAGATTGCTTCCTCACTACGGTGTGCCTGCTGCCTGGGAATGTTTCCATGCAAGGATACAGGATACCCAGATGCTGTGGTGACACCCTGCCTGAAGAGGCTCTGTGCAAGAGTCTTATCAATCTTGACCTTGATCTCAGGCATGTAACTCCTGGGGAGAGAGGAATTCTGAGCATGAGAAGACAACTACCATGTTTCACCAGCACTGCTACTTCTGTCCCTGCCCACTTAACAGTAACTTCAGACAATAGACGTCCTGAGTGCTGCAGGAATCTTCAAGCATTGCAACAGTGAACAGCTGTAAGAATGTTTCTAGTTCTGTGACTTTCTAGAGCTCAAAGAACAATGCTGCTATAGTACTTTTCTTCTTGGTTATGAGACCTCATATAAATAAACTTTCTGGGCCAACTCTTTAGTCACTGTTTCTCCATCAGAGAGCAGTGTCCCACCTGATCCCAGCCTTTTTATCTTTGTGTGTGTGTGTGTGTGTGTGTGTGTGTGTGTGTGTGTGTTTCTTAATCCCCTATAGCCTCTCGCTGGTACCTCTTTGCAAGTTGTGGCAATGGATATATCGTGCTTTTCCTGCAATGAAGAAAAAATTGCTCCTCTGAAGTTTAAGTCATCATTTGGTATTATTGCCCTCTCTAGTCCCTTTTGGGAAACTCCTGTAACAAACATGTTTGTTTCTTTGTATTGAAACAAATAGACTCCAATGTACTTCATTAAGCCACATAGTTACTTTCATTATTTATCTTTCAAACCCTCACTGTTTCCTGTTACATACAGTCAAGCTTTCACTAAGGGAAATCTGTGCATATTGTTTTTCTTTTCTCTGGACCTATGGGCACTTCGATTCTTAACAGTCTGGTGTTTACTTACTTCCACTGAACTTACTTTTGTAGATGAGTTTTTGAAGTATTATTTATAATGATGTCTAAGTTATGATGAGCACCTGCCAATCTATCATCTGTTTTTCAAACTACCATACAATTTGGCCTCCAGAAGTTTTAAAAATTCATTTCGAGGGACAAAATGAATAGTCCATGGAACAAACATTTCATGGTGCTGCGTTCTCCAGCTTGTCTCCTTTCAGTGCACAGAAGCTCAGGGATAAAGGTCCTCAGCAAAATTAAATGTGGCCTATAGGGCTTTCTGATGCTGCTTTTGGAAGCTTTTTTTATTTTTAAAGTTTATGTCAGTAATTTAAGAAGTCAAAGATATCAGGGGAACTCTCGAAAGTGTTACCTTTGCTGCTACACTGTTATAGCGTATACACTAGATGTCTAGCTGTTTCACAGGGCTCCTGGGGTGATGCAGAGCCTATTAAAGGCTGCTGTGGCAGGTGAGACCCAGGAGTCCACAGCATGGGCCTATGTGAATATTTGTCCTTAGACCCCAGAAGTAGCACCTTCAACCGAAGCTATTCCATTGTAACAGTATTTCAAATGTATTTGAATTCTTCTTAATTTTTATTTATAGGAAGTTGTCCTTAGACAAATCTAATGGATTTTATAGTCCATGATGTCACACACACTTGGAATTTAGTTTTCTCTCTTCCACTTTTTAGGTATGCATTCTCAATCAAATTTTTTAAAATTTATTTTTCACCTATTTTCACCTCTTGGAAGGGGTTCCTTGTTTTCAAAGTTGTAAGATATAAATCTGACATATAAAGAATAGCAATAATCACTTTTCTTTACAAACTTCTAAGATAAGGACCATTGTTTCATTCATTCTATAAACAAACTGTAGCTTTCAGATATGATATAAATATTAAAGATAACACAGATGGTCAGGAATAGAACTGAACCCAGATCAGTCTGATTCCAAAGTTTATACCCTGATATGAGATGAGGTACTTTCAATAACATGGTATGTGTGGGGTCAATACTAGGTAATGAGTAATTAGGGTCTTGGGCAATTTCAATCATCTAATATAGTCTTAATTATAATAAGATTTTCCTTGCATTAATAAAATAGCTTAAATTTCACAAAGTTCTTTTGCAATGATAGTTTGCATTTGAAGCATAAAGCATTCCTGGCATATGGGGACCGATTTAATACTAACATTCCCATTTTTAAATTAAGGATACAGTGATTTGTGTAACTTAAAGGTCTTTCTTGAGCATGGTTAGTATGTGTCCCAATTATTTGACTATCTCTGCATTTTTCCAAAAAAATAAGTCATATATGAGAAACTAAAAGTTTATGTTTCAATCCATAACACAAAAGAGGAAATATTATTAAAAAGTCCAAAATACTCTTATGTAATATCACTCAATAATATTAAGCTGAAAAAATCCTACTCAAGATGTTCACTTTTGCTTAAAAAAAATTTTCCTTAAAAACAGCTCTACAAAAGAATTTTTAATAAATATATGAAAGAGTGTTCAACATCTCTAGTAATTAGAGAAATGCAAATTAAAACAACTCTAAGATTTCATCTTACTCTGATTAGAATGGCTATTATTAAGAACACAAACAATAGTAAATGCTCGTGTGGCTGTGGGGAAAGAGGCACACTTTTACATTGTTGGTAGAGTTACAAATTGGTGCAGTCACTCTGGAAAGCAGTGTGGAGATTCCTCAGAAAACTTGGAATGGACCCCACCTTTTGACCCAGTTATACCAGTCCTTGGTTTACACCCAAAGGACTTAAAATTAGCATACTCTAGTAACTCAGCCAATTCAATGTTTATAGCAGCTCAATTCACAATAGCTAGATTGTGGAACCTACCTAGATACCCTTCACCAGACAAATGGATAAAGAAACTGTGGTATATATACACATTGGAATACTACTCAGCAATAAAGAAGCATTTGCAGATAAATGGATGGAATTAGAGATTATTTTGCTAAGTGAAATAAGCCAATCCCAAAAAACCAAAGACTGAATGTTTTCCCTGATAAATGGATGATTATATATAATCAGGTTGGGGG
>JAJEJO010003304.1:467304-479840 GCA_020662805.1 Glaucomys volans | reverse complement strand
GAGGAACGGAGCCTGCTGTCTGTGGATTGAGACCTCTGAAACCCTGAGGCCTCAAATAAACCTCTCTGGCTCTACAATTGTTCTGGTTGGGTCCTTTAGTCGCACTAGTGACAAAGCTGACTAAAACAGTGGATTTATTTGGCCACATCAAATACTTAGTGAGAAAAACACCCATGTTGAGGCTGTTTCAACTTTGAATGGCTTTGCACACACATCCAAGATGCTATTGTAAACTCTGAAAGTAGCATTTTTGTTTTGGTATAATTATAGAATTGGGATCCTCTTTCTACTCTATGGAGAAAGCAGTTCCAAAATATTCATGGTGTTCAAAGGACTTTGTGAACAAACTAAATTCACCCAAAGAAGGAAGGATGACTCAGATTTTTCTTTCTTCTTTCTTTCTTTCTTTCTTTCTTTCTTTCTTTCTTTCTTTCTTTCTTTCTTTTTCTTTCTTTCTTTCTTTCTTCTTTTTTTTTTGGTACTGGGGATTGAACACAGGGGCACTCCACCACTGAGCCACATCCCCAGCCCTATTTTGTATTTTATTTAGAGACAGGGTCTCACGGAGTTACTTAGGGCCTCGCTAAGTTGCTGAGGCTGGCTTTGAACTCTCAATTCTCCTGCCTCAGCCTCCCAAGTGCTGGGATTACAGTCGTGCGCCACCTCGCCCAACTCAGATTTCTTGAGTCAGCATCTTGAGCGCTTTCCCCAATAGCTAATCTTCCCATTGGGTTGCAATTTGTTTTTTGCAATGGGGCATTCTGCTGTGTGTGTTAATATTCGATAAAAGGTGGAATGAAATAAGGAGATGAAGTTCCCAGTAGGTTTGAGTCAGGGCATCACTATTCTAATGCAAAATCAAAATGATAAGACACACAGTGCTATTAAGGATTGGTGGGCAAAATCGTGATCTCAGCCCCAGATTGATGCCAGGGACAGGAGCCCCTCAATTAATTTAATTAAATTTAATTTTAATGTAGTTTGAGATCTGAGGCATCACTTATAAGTTACTGGTTTTCTTTTTTAAGCAAACAATTTAGGAATTGTATATCCAAGCAAGTTTTGTCCTCTAAAGTAGTTCCTATAAAGTAATACACTTTTTCCCACGACGTTCTTATTCTCCAGTGTGTTTTTGAAACTTTTCTTCTGTAATTGACCCCTGGGCCAGTTTACAAACCATATCATAAAACCAGACTTTGTACTTAATATTTATGCCAAATATACAAATCACAATGGCTTTTCCCTATCTGGGAATATAATTAAGTTATATTCCTATTCATATGTTATATATAGCAAAGTAACAAAAGAATAAATAAACATTTTAAAAATTGAAAACATAAAAGCATGACAAGAAATTGGGAGAGGCTATTGTCTCAGAAATCTCAGAATGAGGGAGGTCTTTCTAAGTATGTCACAAAACATGTGTCAATTGGGGTTTACCAAGGAAGGAAACAGAACCAATAGGAGAGCTATCCATCTATTGATCTATCTACTGTATCCATCCGTCCATCCCCTATCTTTCTATCTATCTAAGATTCAGATGTAAAAGTTGACATCACAGTATTGAGTCAGAAGGCTGGAAAATATTCAGACAGGGTTTCCATGTTAGTCTTGAGGATGATGACTTCTTCTTTTTGAAATATCACTTCTGCTCTAAACGAAGGCCTTTGCTATAGTTTGGACCTTAAATATTCCCCAAAGGTCTGTGAGTTTAAGGCTCAGTCCCCAAGGTGGCTCTATCAGAAATTGGTGGAACCTTAAAGAGGTAGAACCCAGAAGGAAGTCATCTAGTTTTTGGGGGTTGCTATTGAAGGGGACAGTGAGATCCCAGCCCCTTCCTCTCCCTCTCTTTTGCTTCCTGGCTACGAGGTGAGTAGATTGGCTCTGCCATGCAGTCCTGCCATGATGACCTTGCCACAGGTTCAAAGCTATGGGACTAGACTGGAACATAGACTGGAACCTTTGAAACTGTCAGCCAAAATAGGCCTTTTCTCTTATAAGTTAATTATCTCAGGCATTTTGTTATAGTGACAGAAAGCTGACTAATAGCCTTCCACTGATTGACTTTACTCAAAGTATGTTGATTTAAGTGCTAATTACACCTTGTTATGGTTTGGATATGAGATGTCCCCCAAAATTTCATGTGTGAGACAATGTAAGAAGGTTCAGAGGAGAAATAATTGGGTGGTAAGAGTCTTAACCCAATCAGTGATTTAATCCCCTGATGGGGATTAACTGAGTGGTAACTGAAGTGGTAGGGTGTGGCTGGAGGAGATTGGAATTGGAGCATGGCTTTGGGGTATATATTTTGTATCTGGAGAGTGGAGACTCTGCTTTCTGATTACCATGTAAGCTGCTTCTCTCTGCCACACTCTTCCACCATGATGTTCAGCCTCACCTGAACATGGAATGGAGCCTGCCTTCTATGGCCTAAGACCTCTGAAACTGTGATCCCTAAGTAAACTTTCCTCCTCTGTAATTGTGCTGGTCAGATCATTTAGTCACAGCAGTGGAAAAGTTGACTAAAACACACCTAAAAAATACCTTCAGAGCAATTATCTAGATTTAGTCTATTTGTCCAAAGAACTGGTTTCACAGCCTAGCCAACTTGATACATAAATGAACTATCATAACACAGAAGGTGTAAAAGAAAAAGTCGACAAATGTGACCACAAATACAAAAAGGCGGTAACCCTGCTCCCATGGTATTGCCTTCTTGTGACATTGCTGTTGGCACATCTGCGGGTCTGTTCTGCCTCTATCCTTGAAAGTGGCAGCTTGCATTTAAGTGGCAGTTTGAAATGAACCTGAACTTGAAAAACTGGCACTTCTTTTCTAAATATGTGTTTAAGGAGGGATTTAAAATAGCAATTAGTAGACTGAGAATAGAACCTGAACCATTTTTCATGGGTGACATGATTACTGTCTTTGACACATGGAAAAACATTGCTATGTTTTACTTCTTGGTTATGTTTTTTTTTTTTGTGCGTGTGTTTTTTTTTTTTGAACCAGGGATTGAACTCAGGGGCACTCGGCCACTGAGTCACATCCCCAGCCCTATTTTGTATTTGATTTAGAGACAGGGTCTCACTGAGTTGCTTAGGGCCTCGCTAAGTTGCTGAGGCTGGCTTTGAATTCTCGAACCTCCTGCCTCAGCCTCCCAGGTGCTGGGATTACAAGCATGCGCCACCACGCCGGGCTTCAAATAAGTTTTTAAAATTTATTCTAATTAGTTACACATGACACTAGAATGCATTTTGACACATCATATATAAATGGAGTATAACTTCTCATTCTTCTGGTTATACATGGTGTAGAGTCGTGTAATCATATATGCACATAGGGTAATAATTTCGATTCATTATACTATCCTTCCTACTCCCATGCCCCCTCCCCTCCCTTCCCTCCACTCCCATCTGACTCATCCAAAGTACCTCTATTCATCCCCAGCCTGCCCCTCGTTATGAATTAACATCCACATATCAGAGAAAACATTTGGAGAAATTTTTTAAAAGAGAAATTTCTGTTAGTCTAGGTGTTACTTTGACCTGGTATTAACTTCTCACACTGACTTAAAATTGATTTTTTTCTTAATTAAAATATTTTAAAAGAAAAATTGTAACTTCATTTAACCAAATTTTCAAAGAAGTTTTTTTTTTTTTTTTTTTTGCTTGTTTGTTTGTTTGTTGGTTTTCTTGTGGTGCTTGGGATTGAACCCAGGGCCTTGTGTTTGCAAGGCAAGCACTCTACCAAGAATTTTTAAATTAGGGCTGGGGATATAGCTCAGTTGGTAGAGTGCCTGCCTCGCAAGCACAAGGCCTTGGGTTCAATCCCCAGAACTGCCGAAAAAACAAAAAGAGAAGATTTAAATGAGGAAAAACCCCTGCATTGGGTGACTTCCAATTACAACACAGAAGTTTGGGGATTTCCATTGGGTACTTACTGCTATTCATGATTTAAAAACTTAGAGCAAAAAAACAATAGCAAATATAGAAATGATCATCATTGTGGTTTCAATTCATGAAGTGTCTGAGGAGATGGTCAATAAGGTTTATTTTTATAAGCCTTAACTTCTCTAAGAAACTTGAACACTTATGGACCAGAGAACACCTTCATCTCTAAAAATTCCCAATTTCCCAGAATCTACAAAGTGCTCAAAAATCTTTACACCAAGAATACTAATAACCCAATCAAAAAATGGGCCAAGGAAATGAACAGACACTTTACAGAGGAAGATCTACAAGCAATCAACAGATTTATGAAAAAATGTTCAACATCCCTTGTTATAAGAGAAATGCAAATCAAAACCACCTTAAGATTTCATCTTACCCCAACTGGAATGTCTTTTATTAAGAACACAGGCAACAACAGGTGTTGGCGAGGATGTGGGGAAAAGGGTACACTCATACATTGCTGGTGGGAGTGCAAGTTGGTGCAGCCACTCTGGAAAGCAGTGTGGAGGTTCCTTAGAAAACTCAGAATGGATCCACCATTTGACCCAGCTATCCCACTCCTTGGCCTTTACCCAAAGGACTTAAAATCAGATTACTACAGTGATGCAGCCACATCAATGTTCATAGCTGCTCAATTTACAATAGCTAGATTGTGGAACCAACCTAGATGCCCTTCAATAGATGAATGGATAAAGGAACTGTGATATATATACACAATGGAATATTACTCAGCCATAAAGAAGAATAAAATTATGGCATTTAGTAAATGGATGATGTTGGAGACTATTATGCTAAGTGAGATTAGCCAATCCCCCAAATCCAAAGGCTGAATGGTCTCTCTGATAAGTGAATGATGAGGCATAATGTGGGGTGGAATGATGGCAAGAATGGAGAAAGGAGAGAGCATAGAGGGAAGGGAGGGGTGAGGTTGAGGTTGGGGGGTAAGAATAATAACAGTATGTGTGACAGACATCATTGCCCTGTGTACATGTATGAATGCCCAGATGGTGTGACTCTACTTTGTGTACAACCAGAAAAACAATTGCTGTACTCCATTTTGTTCAATGAATCAAAAAATTAAATAAAAAATAAATTAATTAATTAAAAATAAATAAATAAATAAAAATTCCCAATTTCCCATGAAGGTTCTAGGTGGGGGCAGGGAATGCCTCCCACTTAGCAGGTGAGGAGGAGGTGGAAGAAGTCAGTCTGCTCGACAAGCTTATGCAGAACTGACAGCCCAGGCCTAAAACATAGGGACCGGGACTCTATGCTATTAATATTTTCTCCTTCGTTCAGAGTTGGCACCTTATTGGATAATAGATTCTTCAAAAGAACCTCCATTATAAGGTTCTATGAATATTAATCTCTGGGATAAAAATAACAGCAATTTGATTTTTTTTAAATGAGGTGGGATTTTTGTTATATGGTTGCCTTTCTTCCAGAGAGGAACATTGAATGGCTTAGTTCTCTTTGTGAAGTATAATTTCCTCTTTGGGTTATTCAGTTTTACAAAGGAAACATTTCAATGGAGCTAGTCATGCCTGGAAAAAATAGCAAAACAGGTGAGAAAAAAAAGTAATACACGAAATGTACCACAAACATAGCAGAAAAGAAAAGTGGATTGTAATGAGTGCTGAGGACACTTCCTTGCTTAAGGTAATGTCTACTTGCAGTAAAGGCCATGGATTCAGGAGAAAAAGGGCTTTAGCCTGCAGAGTTGAAAATCATGTTGAATGGCAACACAAACAGCTGGCCAATACTAAGGCCATCATCATGTCACAGAAGTGGGAGACCAAAAGGTGCTTATTGAGTGTGTGTGTGTGTGTGTGTGCATAAGTTTGTGCTTTTCCATCTCCCCCATCTCCCAGCACCCCTCACCATGTGAGCAAATGTTGGACAGCTCTTCCTCTTAGGATGCATTCATATCAACTGACCCCCACCCAGCTCTTCCTCATAACATGGGCTTCGGACCCTGCATAGGCTGCCAGGGAGATCAGGGAGAGATGGTCTTGTCTGAATCATTTGGTTTGTGTGAAATCTTCTTTGTCTTTCTCTCATTCCAGGGGTAAATATGATCCCAACTGAGCCCTTCATCAACTCTCATTTTATAGTACAAATAAGTACTTTGAAACATCAACTCCTGCTAGGTGGGCGGTGGCACATGCCTGTAATCCCAGTGGCTTGGGAAGCTAAGGCAGGAGGATTGTGAGTTCAAAGCCAGCCTCAGCAGAGGTGAGGCACTAAGCAACTCAGTGAGACCCTGTCTCTAAATAAAATACAAAATAGGGCTGTGGATGAGGCTCAGTAGTCTAGTGTCCCTGAGTTCAATCCAAAGTACTGTTATGGGGCGCAACTTAAGAACAGACCGCTCACCACTGAGAAGTCCAAATTTGAGAGTCTTTATTAAGCCGGCTGGCTGACTGTTTCACACAACACCCCAAAAAATGGCTATTGGGAGAACAGCCCTGACCATTGGGTTGCAGGGGTTCTTATACCCAAAATCATATCAATCACAAGTGTCTGTTGCTATGATTCGAAATTGCAAACTTACATTATGAAATCATCATCAGAGGGGGAAGTGGGTCAAATGACCCTTACCTAGGTACAAACTAAAGAATGGTTACTAACATAAGAATCAAAAAAGAACAATTTTTCATCTTGTAAGAATCGCCATTTTGCCTTGTTAAAAATGTCATGGTAAGTGACTGATGATGGGTACAGAGGTGGGGTGTTCCCGTGGGAGAAGCTCATTTCCTACATACCATGGAGTCTCAGAGCAAAATGGAGTCTGTTTAGTCATTGCCCATGTAGCCTGGCCTGTAACATTTCTATGGAGCCAAGTCTGTCAGCCCATCACACTACCCCCACTCCAGAAGAAACAAAGAAATGCCAGCTCCTTCGCTTACTTCAAGGACCAGCATTGGCAGGTGTTGGGTGACCTTCACAAAAAGAGAGCAAATTTCTTGTATCCATTTGAAAGTTTCATCTTTGAGCTTGATGGTCCCACTCAATGGGGTGGGGTAGATATAATTCACATTCAGAAAAGTCATTGAGAATGAAGTTGCCTGGAGTGAAAGAGGAGGAATGGAAATCGTCAGGGACAGGAAATAGGTATCCTTTTCCAGGCCTCTGAGTCAGAGGTGGTGGAATTTATGGCTCTGCCTCCATTAATGCTTGAAGCATTATTTGGATGGTTTGACCACTCTGAATCATCATCAGTTTCTGCATTTTTGCTAAAGTCTGGAAGAAGCTATTTGAACTTTTCCCCATTGGCAGTTTCCAGACATTGTGATTCATTAGTTGAGCTTTCTAACAACCGTCACGCATGGTTTTGAGGGGGACAGCCTACAGACCATTGAAGAACATCACCAGAGCAGATGGTCAAGCAGAGTGAGAGTGAAACAGGGAGATTTCTGCCTCTCCGTGGTCCCCTTGCTGGTTCTCGTCACTTGGGGACCTGCTTATCCTTAACTAATGGAGGTGGACACTGGGGGACAAGTCTGTGTCGAAGTTCCAGCTCTATCATGTACTCTGTGAACTTGACCAAAGAACTCAGCCTCTCTGTGATTTGGTTCACTTATATTTTTGGGTGAGATTTATGTGAGATGGCACCAAAGAGCAGGGCAAATTGTGTGACATAAACTAAGTGTCCAATAAAGTTGTGTTATTATTATCATCATTGTTGTCATTGTTAAGATCATCTTCTAAATGACTTCTGTTGTCTTCATATTCATTGTTAATAGCTATAAAATGTGTTTGGACAAAAGTTCATAAATTGAAACTCCATCCAAGCTAGGCTCAGTAGTACAAGTCTATGATCCTAGCAACTGGGGAGGTTGAGGCAGGAGGGATCAAATGTTCGGACAAAGGGCTGGGGATATAGCTCAGTTGGTAAAGTGCCTGCCTCTCAAGCAAAAGGCCCTGGGTTCAATCCCCAGCATTGCAAAAAAAAAAAAAAAAAAAGTGTGAACAACTTAGTGAGAACTTGTCTCCAAAAGAAAAAAGGTTAGAGAAGTAGCTCAGTGGCAGAGTGCTTGCCTACTGTGTCTGAGGTCCTGGGTTCCATCCCTAATACTAGAAAAAAAAATATTGACCATCCCAATATTTTTTACCCCATCCTATAGTACATGGATCAATGTTAGTGACTCCCTCCCAAGAGAATCTGCTCCTATGTGGAACTGTTTTATTCCATGCTGAGAAAAGTCCTGCCAAGGTTTTACCAGTGTCCATTTTCCAAAATATCTCACCTCTTGTTTTCTTTGCCTCAGATTGTTGTGAGCTCTTCATATTGACATGCTGCTGGCCCAAGGATGATGGAGATTATATAGCACTGGCCAGGTGTGAATGCAGGTCAGAGAGGAAAGTGGACCAAGTACATGCTGGACACAAACTGGCATCCGAGGCAGAGCTGAGACAGGTGTGTGATCTGGATTGGGGTGAAATGAGGTTCAAAAAGCAAGAGCCAGATAAGGGACCAGAAAGGCAAGATATGGGACCAGAGAGGCCAGTACAAATCAGAATACACAAGCACGGGAAGTGCAGGGTTAGTGCGGAGAGGGCACCACAGACACCAGGAGGGGACACTGGGGGTAGATGCTACCAGGCAGAGATGAGGAGGTCCTCAGGGTCTACAGCGTTGCGAGGTGTGAGTTTACAAAGAAAATAGGGACCCCAGCATCTAGAAGGGTCTCAATCTGGGAAGTAGCCCCTTGGTTAGGCAAGGACACCAAGGATACTTCCCCTAGTGACAAGAACCATTAGAAACAATTAGACTGGGGCCAAGGAGAAGAAATGGGCATACATGCCAAGCGAGCAAGCCACCAGGAGAGCAGGGGTTGGTGTCCCCAACACACAGCCAGAGAGTGATTCTGATACAGCTGCAAAGACAAGGACCAGGGGGTCATTTGCTCAGGGCCTTGTACCCAGTGTACTCTTAAGACACCAGAAGAAAGATCCTTAACCCATTTCACATCGGGCAAAGCATGCAGAAGTTGAGTTACAGACACTATTCGGATTGAACCCATCCCCCAGGCTCACCCAGCAGGGAAACTCACTTCAGGCCTCTCCACAGGGCCCTTCTTTTCAACTGACTCACTTTTTCCCCAAGGTGAGGAATTTGGGTTAGGAGAAAACCAGTGATTTTCTGGAAGGAAGTGATCTATGCTGGTTGTTCTTTAACATAACAAAGCCCTCAAGTCCTCGGGCAGAGGTAAGCAGAGCCTTGTAGTTTCATCATGGGATTTCTGGAAGGCCTGCTTTCCCTCATTGCCATTCTTATTAACCTGGGTTTCAGTATTCATCAGTGAGCTCCCCTTCATGCAAGATCCTGAAGATGTGGGAAAGGAAGAGCAGAGGGGAGCCCAGAGGCCCATGGGCCTCCTCACCAGCCTTTTTGCACAGGAAGTGTGCTAGTTAGGAGTAATTTGGGCTGTGATTTATAGAAACTCCAAAATAAAAATGGCTTAAGCAAGATGGGAGTTTTCTCTCACACAGAAAGTCCAGAGTTGATAGGCGCCCTTCAATAGATGAATGGATAAAGAAACTGTGGTATATATACACAATGGACTCTTTCTCAGCCTTAAAGAAGAATAAAATCTTGGCATTTGCAGGTCAACATGCTAAGTGAGATAAGTCAATCCCCAAAACCCAAAGGCTAATAAGTGGATGCTGATACATAATGGGGAGCGGGGGCAGGTAAGGGAAGAATGGAGGAATTTTGGATTGTGCAGAGGGGAATGAGGGGAAGGGAGGGAGCAGAGGGTGGAAGGATGGTGGGATGAGACAGACATCTTTATACATGTATGAGTGCACAAATGGTGTGACTCTACATCATGTACAACCAGAGAAATGAAAACTTGTACACCATTTGTATACAATGAATCAAAATGCATCCTGCTATTGCATATAACTAAATAGAACAAATTAAAAAAACAAAACAAAACAAAAGTTCAGGGTTGAAAACTTGTATCCATGTGAAAACACAAACACAATTAGTTATGGTTTAGATGTGAAATGTCCCTGAAAGCTCATGTGTTAAATAATGCAAGAATGTTTACAGGTGAAATGATTCAATTATTAGAGTTATAACATAATCAGAGGATTAATCCTCTGCTATGGATTAACTGGGCAGTAACTGTAGGCAGGTAGAAAGTGGCTAGAGGAGATAAGTCACTGGGGAAGTGCCTTTGGGGTTGATATTTTGTCCGTGGTGAGCAGAGCTCTCTCTCCTTCCTGATTGTTGTGTCCTGAGCTGCTTTCCTCCACCACTCCCTTCCACCATGATGTTCTGCCTCACCTTGGACCCAGAACTATGGAGGCAGCTGTCTATGGACTGAGACCTCTGACACCATGAGCCAAATAAACTTTTCCTTCTCTAATTGTTCTTGTCAGGTCTTTTGGTCACAGTGAGAAAAAGCTGACTGAAACACAAATGTTTCCAGCAATTTTATTCATAATGACCCATACTTGGAAACAAACAAGAAGTCCTTCAGTAGGTAACTGGATAAAGAAACTGTGATATATCCCGTCCACTTAATATTATTCAGAGCTAAAAAGAAATTAGCTATCAAGCTACAAAAAGACATGAAAGAAAGTTAAATGTTTACTACTAATGGAAGAAGCCAGTCTGAAAAACCTCCATGCTGTGCAGTTCCAATCATATGACATTCTGGGAAGGGAAAAACTAGGCAGACAGTAAAAAGACCAATGGTTGTGAAGAATTCCAGGAGAGAGAGAGGGATGAATATGTGGAATATAGAGAATTTTTAATTCTGTAAGACACTATAATTGTGAATACATGTCATCATACATTTGTCAAACTAGTGCAATATACTAATGTATAACCCGAAGAGTGAACCTTAATGTCAACTATAGATTTTAGTTAATAATAAGGTATCCATATTCATTCATTGATTGTAGTGAAAGTAACCCAATAATGCAATTTGTTAATCACAGGGGAAGCTTTTGGGGGGATATTGAGAAGGTATATGGTAGCTCTTTGTTCTCTCCATTTCACTTTTCTATAAATCTAAAAAGCATCCCAAAACTCAATAAAGTCTATTAATTTTTAAAAAGTGTCTAGGATAGGTGATCTCAGCCTGGAACAGCAGCTTCGCAGTGATCTGAGACACAGAAGCCTGTCGTCTTTCTGCCCTACCAGCTAGTGTGGCTTCCGATTCTCTGGTTTCAGAATGCCTGGTGGAATGTCAGATATCAATGGTGCAGGAAGCAGGAAGGACCACTGCATATGACTCTGTTTTTATTAAGTAACCTTTGTGGGAGGGTTATGCAACATTTGCACTTGGGTTTCATTAGTCATGTGGCTCCATGTGGCTGCAAGGGATGCTAGGTGCTATGGTTTGCAAGTGAAGTGTACTCCATAGTCTCCTGTGTTCCAGGCTTAGTTGCCATCTTAGAGCACCGGGCCTCCTGGAATGAGGGCATGCCTGGGAAGGGGATCCTGGGCACTGGCCCCTTCCTTTCTCTCTCTTTACTTCCTGGCTGCCATGTGGTAAGTAGCTGCCCTCCACCATGTGCTCCCTACCATGACTTGGTGCCTTGCCACAGGCTCCAAAACTATGGAAACAACCAACCATGGACTGAAACCTCTGAAACCATGAGCCAAAAATACATGTTTCCTCCTCTTAAGTTGATTTGTCTCAGGTATTTGTCCCTGTGATGGAACGCTGACCAATAGGCTGGGGAAGGTGGTGAATTGCCACCCTGGTGCTATTGAAGTTCTCTCACTAAGGCAAAATAGGAGAATGGGGTTTGGGCAGCAGAGGCTGTTCTTGAAAGCACAGGGGTTGGCCTTTTAAAGAAGCCTTGCAATTTCTCAGCGACACTGCTTAGTTTCCCCAACCCAGAGACCTTCCAGAAGGAATTCCTGACTTGTGGGGAGATGCATATAGATTGCTCGATGGTGTGGGGGGCTGAGGAGGAATCCTGCCACTACCCTTTCAATTGAAGGCCCACTAGGCGGCTTGCTGACGTCCCTTTTCTACCCTGATATTGGGATGGAAGTGGGACTGTCCCAACAATGACCAGTGTGGTGATGTTAATGGCATTGGTGAGGCACAGCACATCTTCTTCCAATCAGAGAAGAGCTTGCTTGTGTGTCAGCGGGTGGCATTTGGAAGCAGGGACAGCAAGATTTAAGCCACTGGCTTTCTGCCCAGCAGAAAGCAGAGGTCTCTAAAGAGCAAATACACCCATGATGCCCCCAGAATGAGCAGCTGTTGCAAGGTCCCAGCTCCTCAAACCAGGCTGGGGAACTTTCCCATGAAAGATCCATCCCCTGCCCTCTCAGCACAGAGGGCTTCTGTCTGATGACACGTGTAGGCCTTCTGGGTGCAGCAGATGCTTTGCTCATGCCTTTAACTGACTGCGTAGCACCAGCGGGCAGAGAAGCAGGCAAGGCCAGACAAGGACAGAGAGAGGATGAAAGCCACCAGGACACCGGGTCACGCCAACCCATGGTGTGGCTGTTGCGTCTTTCCTCCTCTGGTTTGTTAATGGGGTTATAAGCTTCTGTAACCACCCATTAATACTCATAGCCTGTCAGCGCTGGACCTGGCAGGG
>JAJEJO010003304.1:454545-466904 GCA_020662805.1 Glaucomys volans | reverse complement strand
CTCTGAAACATCAGCCTCCGGCTGGGGAGCACATGCGTGCTGTAAGCATTCCAGGAAGTGGGGGCCTGCTCCTTGTCTGCCCTCCCCTCTGCTGCTGGACATCTAGAGGCTCCGTTGCCTGTATGAACCAGGTGCCAGAGAGTTAAGATTGTAAGATCTTTTTTTTTTTTAAATTCATGAGGAAAACATGCTGTTTTAAAACCATTGTTAAATGGTTAAATATGCTTAAATATGTTTGTCCACAGGGAAAAGGCCAGAGTCTCTTAGAAGTGCATTTCTGCCAAAGTCCAAGATTTGAAAACTGCAGGGACCAGAGGAAATTAGTAAGCAGACTATTTCTTAGCAGCCATTTTGTGTTTATATATCAAACGAGAGTAAAAGTCTTGGTAGAAAGATGTCCATCCAAAAAAAAAAAATCACTTTTCCCCCCCAAAACTCACTGTTGCACAATGGTTTTTTTTTCTCTTAGTTCATTTGAAATGTACTGAATGAACATTTGCTTTGTGCTGGGAATTGTGTTGTTCAGCTAATGAGAGAGGGAAATCAAAGGAATTGGGATTGGGGTCATTAGATCACCAGTGACCTGTCCACTCCGGGTACTGTGGAGATGGCCATCATTATGGAAATCCTGGCCTCTGAATGTTCTGGTCAAGGTGGAAATACCATCTTCCAGAAAAACCGCCTGAGCCATCTGCAATTCCCCTCCAGGGTCCAGCTGCTACTCCATTACTACCCTGACCACCACCCACAGGCCAGACAGCCTATGGCTCCACTGTCCCCTCTCCTTTCTCCCCAGCCTGAGGGACTCCTGCCTAGTCTGGAGATGAAAGATAATCAAACACACCACAACCTAATTTCTCCAAGAGCTTTTGTATTCCCCAAGTCCTCTCCCCATTATCAATATGCAACTTATACGCTTCTGCCTGGGACATTTTACCTGTATAGAGAATCTTCTAGAAGCCCTTAAGAGCCTTGGCATTGGCAGCACTAAGCCAAAAGACGCATGGGTTGGCTCTGCTTTCTGCTATTTGCTTTTCCAAAGGCAGTGAAGACGGTACAGACCATAATGTGATGAAGTCTCAAAGTGGCATAAGTGGCATTCCCTTTGAATCATTTAAAAAGCATTTTGTTGCAATTGGAACACTTTGAAATATCCTGCAGAGAAAGGGAAAACAGACAGAATGGAAGGGACTTTTGAGAAATGAGTGAGAACTGAATTGCAAGATCCGTAGCAGAGGTAGGTACCAGCTGTCAAGGCAACCACTGCACCTGAGATTGTCCCTGACAGACGATCCTCCTCTCTACCCACAAGTTGTCATTTTCATCATTTGTTGTTCATTGTAAACAGACTGGACAGGAGGTCCTGTGTTTTTGCATTTATCAGACGCAGAAAGCTGCATTTTGTACTATCTTTTTGAAGGTTTCCCTGAGGATGACATCCTTTAGCATGTACTCCGTCAGTCTTGGGATAAGGGTACTGTCCATACTTAATGATTAAAACAAACATTTACAGTTTCATTTACTTTAAAAATGTTCAAATAGGACAGCTTTAGGTTCACAAAAAAAATGAGCAGAAAATAGAGTTCCCATGTACTCTCTGTCCTCGCACATGAACAGCCTCCCCAACTGTCAACTTCCTGCACAGAATAGCACTTTGGCTATAAAGGATGAACCTATATTTATATGTGATTATAATTCTGTGAAGTCCATAATTACCATTAGGGTCCAATCCTGATGTTGCATGTTCTATAGGCTTTGACAAAGGTATAATGTCACACATCCTCCATTATAGAATCATACAGAATTTTGTCATTCACCTAGAAATCCTCTTTGCTTCACATACCCGCCCCTCCCTCACCTGAACCCTGGCAGTCACTCATCTTTTTAGTTTTTTACAGAATTTCATGTAGCTGTATAAGAAACACACCCACCTGTCCAAACCCAAGGATTGAACTAAGAGACACAAAGTACAGCAAAAAAGCAAGGCTTTACTTTAAAGGTGTGTCTTGCAAGACGGGATGTCTTGGGGGAGCAGGCACACAAAGCTTGGGTACAACCAGCATTTTATCCTCTAGAGTGCAAGGTCCCTGCCCCAGCTCCTCATTGGCTGAGTACTACTGGGTATACAGACTTCCTGAATGTCACCTAGGTTTTACTGTCTCCTATTGCATTAGTTAAAGAAATATACCTTTAGTTGTCCCCATCCCCCTCTGTTCTCTTGTGGCAGAACAGCCTTCTTGGTGTGGACGCATTCTGACACACACACAGCTCTTACTTCTTTACCTAAGTTACTACTTCTTAACAGAGGGCTATTTCTATCTCTGTTGGTTAGGCCCTCCTGTTTGTGGGGGGCTGTTCAGGTGCATGGACTTTGGATCTGCCACATCCATAGGCAATGGTGTTATTGTGTAACTTTCCCTTCTGCTTCCCCTCTGACTGTCTTTCTCCCATTCAAGGACTAACCAGGCTGACCCTGCTTATTCCAAGATCAGACAAGATTGGGTGCATTCAGGATGGTATGGTGCAGGGTGGTTCAGGGTGGTATCACCGGCGACTCTGACTGTCTTTCTTACATCCCAACTTCACAGTAAGACTAACTACTATATTCTATAAATGGACCACCAGACTTTCTCCATTTACCATACAGTAGGTATCCTTTTCAGATTGTCTGCTTTCATGTAATAACCTGCATTTAAGTTTCTACCATGTCCTTTTATGGTTTGGTAGCTCATTTCTTTTTACTGTTGGGAAAGATCCCATTGTCTGGATGTACCATAGTTTCTTCATTCATTCACCTATTGAAGGCCATCTTAGTTGCTTCCCAGTTCTGGCTGTGATGAACAAAGCAGTAAATATTAGTGTACAGGTGTGTGGACACACATGTTCAACCCATTGGGGAATACAATGGAGCACAACTGCTGGATTTATAATAAGAATGTGAATAATTTTATAAAAAATTGCCAAACTATCTTCCAAAGTGGCTGTTCCATTTTGCATTCCCACCAGCCAAGAAGGAGCGTTCCTATTGATCCACATCCTTGCCAGCATTTCTCAGTGTTTTGGATTTTGGCTATTCTATTAGGTGTGCCCTGGTATCTCACCTTTGTTTGAATTTGCACCTCCTTAATGACATATATTGTTGATCATCTTTTCATATGTTTATTTTCCACTTGTATGTATTTTTTGGTGTTCGTGTAGATCTTTAGCCCGTTTTGTGATTGGATTCTGTTTTCTCATTGTTGAGTTTTAAGTATTTTTTGTAAATTTTGGATACCAGTCCTTTATCAGATGTGTGTTTTGTGATTATTTCCTGCTAATCTGTGGCTCGTTTTCTCATTCTCTTGACATTATCTTTTACAGAAGTTCTTAATTTTAATGAAGTTGGGTTTGTCAATTCTTCCATGAATTGTGCCTTTGGTGTTCTATGTAAAGAGTCACTGCCAAGCCCAAGGTCATCTGAATTTCTTCCTTCTAGGAGTTTTATTTGTTTGTTTATTTGTTTGTGGGACTGGGGATGGATCCTAGGGACTTGCACTACTAGGAAGGTGCTCTACCATTGAGTAACATCCCCAGACCTCTTCTAGGAGTTTTATAGTCTTGCATGTTTGGATTTAAAGTCTGTTTTATTTTAATGTTTATAATACCTGTGTCTAGATTAATTTTTTTGCATGCAGATGCCCTCTTGTTCCAGCACCATTGCTAGTTTCAGAGACTATCTTTGTTGAAAAGACTCTTGTTTTGGCTCCTTTGTCAAAACTAAAGTGACTATACTTACATGGGTCTATTTCTAGGTTCTCTGTTGTGTCCCATTGACCCATTTGCCTATTATTTCCCCAACACCACACTCTCTTGATTCCTGTTGATTTACAGAAAGTCTTGAAGTTGGGAATAGTTAGTCCTCCAACTTTGTTCTTCTTCCATATTACATTGGCTGTTCTGTCTTGCCTTTCCATGCAAACTTCAGAATTAGTTTACTGATATCTATGAAATAATTTTCTGGAATTTTGACTGTGATGACGTTGTATGCAATGTAATTTTGGTTTTGTGGAGTCTATGCCTAGTAGAAAATTGGTGGATTGTAGAGTACTTGTTTGTTCAGCATTAGTTCAATTTATATTTAGTTTCCTAAAATGGTTTTGCCAATTTATACCTCCACCAGAAGTATGTGAGTGTTCTTGTAACTGTATCCTCACAATATTTCATGCTTTTCCCTTTGGCTGTTCTGGTACATGTACAATGACATTACATTATCATTTTATTTGTATTTCCTTATGACTAATGAAGTTGAGTCACTTTTATGTTTACTGGTCACTTGGATGGCCTCTTTTGTGAAGTTTCTGTTCACTCTTAAAATTTTTTTCTTGAATATACTTTTTCTTATTGATTTGTAGTTCTTTTTATATTCAGAACACAAGTACTTTGATCATGTGTTGTAAACTCTCCTCCCAATTTGTTTTCTGTTTACTCTGTTAATAGCATTTTTGATGTACAGAATTCTTCATGTTAATGTAGTCTAACTCATTATTTTGTCTTCCTTATTTAAGAAATACTTGCCTTCTTCAAAATCATGAAAAAGTTCCCCTCAACATTATTTTTATTGTTAAATCTGCTATCCATGTGCAGTTTTGGGGGGAATATAGTATGAAATAGGGATAAGATGCTTTTTCTTTCATATGATCTAGCACCAATTGCTAAGATTAGAGCTGACAGAAAAATATTGAGAATTTGATAACTATTGTTTCAGCCTATTGTGAACCTGCAATTCAGATGGAGAAATGAGATGGAACATGATAAATATAAATAAACTAGTAATTATTTCATGAAAATCATGTAGAGCAAGAAATATATCATAACTTCCCAGTATGGAACCCTTGCAATTTTATTTTTTCATTTTGGGGGATTGAACCCTGGGTGATCTACCACTGAGCTATGTCCCCGGCCCTTTTTTACTTTTGTTTTGAGACAGTGTCTCACTAAGCTGCTGATGCTGATCTAGAACATGCAATCCTCGCATCTCAGCTTCCCGAGCTCCTGGGGTTATGGGCATGCACCATGTTGCCCAGCCCCTTGAAACTTTCAAATGGTTGTTCCTTTCTCAAAGACATGTATCCAGCATAGGATATCCAAGGTTTGATTATAGAGAATTACTCAGCATTCTAATGTTTCTTGCATATGTTCACATCTGAAGCATTCTGCCACACCAAGTCATAATAACACATCAATACAGGAAATAAATACTGAAGGCAGTGAGACTCCTCTGGGGGTAGGGAGTTATTGTCTAAGATCATTCTGTGTAGTATTTTGATAAATGGGAGGGAGACCAGAAAATAGTGATCCATCTACTCAAAGAACCAGACATAATATAAATTAAAAAATGGCAAAAGGAACAGAGAATGGTGAACTTGGATGAGAGAGGAACTGGGAGTGAGGATGTTGGGAGATAGGAAATGGGAGAAAGGGGACCTGCTCATATTTTGCAAGCATTTGAGGAGGTGTGTGTGGAAAGGAAGCTAGATTTCTTGTGTGTTTCTCCAGAATCCAGGACAATGAGTCATACGTAGAAGTTACAGGGAATGGGTTTCAGCTCATGGGGGTGTTCTCATGATGCAGTGGTCTCCTTCATATTTGCTGCCCTCAAGCACACGGGTGTCCACCCAGCAGAGCACAGATGGGCATCTAGTTACATGCCCTTTCAGGTCTTTCCTGCTTCTAAAAGTAATTGACTGACAGATTAGTCACAGGAGATTTCCTGAAGAAGAGTAACTTAGCTCCATAATGAATGAATCTCCTGGGATTCGGTATACTGGGAGAGGATCAGGGCCTGACTGCAGTTGAAGACAAGACTGGGACACGAGAGAGCAGGAGTGTGAGCACGGATAGTCAGAAAAGGGTCACAGTGAGAGAACAAAAATTGATGTCCAGGAAAAATTCAGTTGTCAGACACAGGGCTGTGTGTAAAGATGGATGCACTTATTAACTTACCCATCCATTCTGTAGTGACTTATTTGCTGGTGTATTTACAGAGAATTAGGGCTTGATTTTTTTTTTTACTCAGCATTATGCTTTTGAAATACATCCAAGTTGAAGTACACAGCTGTAGTTCATTTATTTTTAACTAATACATTCAATCTTGCAAATACACACAGCTAACTCAGGAGTCACTATGGTTCAGAAGAAAGTTGCTTAAAGGTATTAAAAGGTTGGTTCACAGCTTGGCACTGTCAGGATAGCAACCTTTAAGAGGTAGGGCCTCCATGGAGGTGTGCCCTTGGAGTTATGCTATGTCCTATGGCAGAGTTGTGTGTATAGGGTTAACAATAATGCATTATTTCAAAAGAGCTGCAAGAGAGGAATTTGAATATTCTCATGATGAAGAAGTGATAAATGTTGGAGGAGATAAATATGATAATTACCTTGATTTGATCATTACCCAATGTATGCATGAATAGAAATTTCACATGGTACCCCAGAGACATGTGTAATTGTTATGCATCCCATTAAAAAAATACCCTGGTCCAGCAGGGTTCATACAGAGGGGAAACCTTCAGGCTGTGGTCTTTAATATGGGGAAGACAAGGCCTGGTTGAGGAAATGATGTGAGATTTGAGTAGGAAATGACAGGGCGAGCCAGCCATGTGCAGTTTTTCAGGCAGAACATTCCACAGTCCCCAAGAGCAGAAGTTTGGCATGTGTGAGGAACAGAAAGTTCAGCACCCTTGAAAGAGTGGTGTGAGAACCAGCACATGAAAGGTCTTGAAGGCCACAGAAGGATATTTGCATTTTATTTTTGCTGCCATAAAGAACAATTGAGGATTATTTTGGCTGCTGTGTGAGCTGGGGGGTACGGCTCAGTGGAGGAATGTGCAGTGAGCATGAATGAGGCCCCAGATTCCATGGCCAGCACCCCAACACCCCCACCCACCAAAGGTCATTCTGGCTGTTGTGTGCAGAATGCTTTATCAGGGAGTTATAGGGAAGCAAGAAAGAAACAGGAAAACTCTTGGAGCCAGTGCAATTACCCAAGTGAGAGAAAGGTGTGACTTGATCCAGGGGTTTGTAGTGGACAGACAGAGGCATGGACAGGTTGGAAATATATTTGAGCAGTTGAGTCAACAGGATGTGCTCATAGATTGGATGAGTCCAAATCAACAATTCTGTTCAGGTTTGAGATGACTTAGCTACAAAAGCCAGTAGTTAGATATTTCAGTGCAGAAGTTAGTGCAGAGTTCTGAATGACAGATATAAATTGAGAGCTGTCAGAATATAGACTGAACTGGGTACACTAAAGGAGTGAGTATAGATGGAGAAGATGTTTAGGTGGAGGCTTGAGATTAGGGTTTCTAGAATTAGAAAATAAAAATAGAAGATACTAAGTTGAACTTGAATCTCAGATAAGCAATTAAAACTTTTTAAAAAAATACGTTCCATGCATATGCTTAAAAAACATTTGTTGTTTGGGGCATGCATATGCTTAAAAATCATTTGCTGTTCATCTGAAACTCAAATTTTATTGAGCATCATTGTAATTTATTTGGCAACTCTACTTAAGGTATTCCTGTATTTAGATGACAAGCAGAGAAGGAGAAGAAAAGGCAATGTGTGGCTGTAGAACCAATTTCTCCAGAATGCAGCACCATGAAATAACTACTTATTATGCTCACGGATTCTGTGGGTCAGGAATCTGGACGGGACATAGTAGGTATGGCTTGCCTCTGCTCCATGATGTCTGAGGCTCAACTGGAAGACTGGGAAACTGGGCACTAGAATCATCTGAATATTTGTTGACACACATGTCTGGTGATGGATGCTGGCTGTTGGTTGTCATTTTAGTTAGGGCCATCAGCTGAAGCCTCTCCATGTGGCCTCTGTATGTGGCCTGGGCTTTCTTCCAACATGGTGAATGGATTCCAAGAGTGAGAAAAAAAGTGGGACGGGAGAGAAAGGGAGTATGGAGAGAATGAACTAATCAGGTAGAAAATATATCCTTTTTGTGACCTCGCCTCCAAAAGTCCCATAACATTATTTCTACTAAACTCCATTGGTCAGTGCAGGCCCAAGTCCAATCAAGTTCAAGAGGAAGGAAAATATTTACCTCCTCGGTAGGAAGCAGTAAACTTCCAGAAGAGCATGTGATGCCGTCTATACATTCCTGTGATCAGTCTCCTGATCCCAAATCACTCTGCTTCAGGGCGGTGCAGTAGAAAGAAAATCAGGAGAGTGAAAGCTAAGGGAAGGCCCTGTGTCAAGGAGGAGGGAATGGGGAGCCAAGGGAAGGATGCCAAGTGCATGTAGAAGTGTGCGCACATGTGTGGCACATGGGGGTCTGGAGAGGATGGGTGTGAGTGGGGTGGATACACGTGCACTTGTCTTGGTAAGTGTAAGAGAAAGTTTGCTAATGAGAAGAGAGATTGCACCTGTGACTAGGTGGTGCCACTGTGGTAGAGAGAGCAAAGCCTGGCATGGTAAGTGGGCTTGGTGGTGACTGGCAAGGAGAGGAAGTGAAAAAGCACTGGGCTGAAGGGCAAGGAAAATGCAAGCACAGAGCCCATTGAGGAGTGTCTTTGAAGTGTATTTCATGGGGCCTTAAGATAATTATTCTAAGGAAATATTCCTAAGAATGAGTAATGCTAACATTCTGTGGCACTAAGAGAGAAAAAGTGCTCTGAATGTTCCCTAAGTTTTCCATTATCTTAAAAAAAAAAATGTTCCTGAGCCTGCAGAGTAATGCTATACAGCTCGTGGTTCTTTCTTTTGGCCTTGAGAAGTAATTTTCAATGTTGGTGGCTGTGTTTTGCTGTGTAATTGATCCTCAAGTGCAGTTTGTGGCCTCAAATTCAAGGTCCCAAGGAATATAGCTTAAAGGAGGGAGCTAAGGTGAGTGAGCCCTGCCCTGAGGTGTGGAGAGGGACCACGTGCCCCATGGCCCTGGCTGGAGGGTGAGGATGTTGGCCCTCAGGTCACCATGGCAACCAACCTATACCCTTCAATATATTCATGGTGATCAAAACTCCAAGGAAGCCATGAAGTGCCAGTTTGTGGTCTGATGGACTCTTTCCCCTATAGAGTACCCTCTGTGCCTGACAAAATGGGCAGATTACCACTTTTGGCCCATGTGTGGGTTTGCAGGATAAGTAGGAAATGCTATTGGAAAATGGCTTAATGGACACCCTCCCCTCCCTGAGTCCTAACATGTGGGAAAATACTTCTGTTGTAGCAAATGTTATTTGGAAATTGAAAAAGAAAACAGCCCTGCTAGTTAATTTTTTTCCAGTGACTTGATCAAATAAGCAAGTGGAAAACACATTGTGTCTGTGCGTAGAGACCAAGTCACAGGAAATAAAGGGTCTTATCTAAGGTAACAGGCCAAGTCAGGGGATACTGTCACTCAAGCCAGATAACTTAATCCATTTCAACAAGGAAGCATTAATGAAGAAACTCCCCTGGGTCTTGATGTGTGCTTTGGACCACAAGGAGGGATAGGAAGAAAGCAAGGATTCACTTGTCACATCTTTATGAACCAGGACTTGGGATAACTAAGGGGCTTAGTCATGGCCTCTGCCCTCAAACACTTCCTGTGTGGATGGATGTGTGCAGGCAGAAGCAGGCAGGGAGCTTCAGGGAGTCAAGGCTGGGGCATCCCAGGCAAAGCCAATCCTGGCTTTGCGGGGAGAGGAGGCAAAATTGTAAGTTATTTAAATAACCAAGTAATGAATAATTTAGTCCATTTTCCATTACTATAATGTAATGGCACAGACTGTGTAATTTATAAAGAAAAGAAATTTGCTTCTTACTGTTCTGGGAGGCTAGAAGGCTAAAGTTGAGGGGCTGTACTTGGTGAGGGCTTTCATGCTGTATCACACATAGTACAGGGTGTCACGTGGCTGGAGACAGAGCAAGTGCCAGCTCAGGACTCTCTCTTCTTATAAAGCCACTAATCTCATTGTAGGGATCCACTCTCATGACCTCATCTAACCCTAGTTACCTCCTAAGGCCACATCTCCAAATTCTATCAACTTAACAAATGTCAGCAGGGTTTTCCACTCTCTTAACACCATTGAAATGTCAACCAAATTTCAACACATACATTTTATGGGTGGGGTGGAGTCACATTCAAATTATTACAGTGATTAAGGACCAGCCCAGCCAGGGTGAAAGGGATGATAAGAGCAAATGGGTTCTGGGAAGTGGGGCAGTTGTCATGGGCTGGATCAGTTTGCAAAGACTTTTTGCAGGAGAAGCAATTTGAGCTGGACCTTCTGAGAGGAGGATCTGAATGGGGCTAATCTACCTCAGCAGAAGCGACACCCCTTATTAAACAGAACTCTGTCCCCATTTAGAACCCTAGTAACGGCATCAGTTTCCTTGGAGTAAAAAGAACTTAATCTTCAATTACTTACTACATGTTTTCTTTCAACTTTGTTAGGCACCTACTAAAAGTTCTATGTTTTTCTCTTCTCTTTTCTAATGAAGAAATTCTGGGAGTGAATTTGTCTTAACTTTTAGTCTTGAAATATTTGTTCCAGTAATAATGTGGTTATTCATCCATATTTTCCCTACAACATTGTGACCCAGTAGGAGTGGTAGATTGTCAGACGAGCCCAGCATCCTCCCGGGTCATGGGTACTATGGGAGTACCATGGAAAAGGCTCTTGGGAACTGCTGGCATCCTTTCTTCTTTAGAAAAAGTAATGGAAAACGATGGCTCCTTGATATAAAACGCACCTCACCAAGAAGCCAGAGTTTCTGAATATTGACTGTGAACCACAGGGGCATACCCACACAAACGGCATTCCACATTTTCACTATTAAAAGTTTCAAAAGTTCAAGAGAATAAGAAAAGTCACAAATGGAGGACTGTTGGATTGTGTAGAGGGAAATGAGGAGTAGGGAGGGGGCAGAGGGAAGGAAAGATAGTGGACTGAGACAGACATCATTACCCTATGTACATGTATGATCACAGGAATGGTGTGACTCTATATCGGGGACAACCCGAGAAACAAAAATGTACAATGAATCAAGAAATAAAATTAAATTTAAAAGAGAAATAAAAGTCACAAACTTGGGAAAAGCTATATGCACAACACATATCTGATAAAAGCCTGCTATCCAAAGCATGCCAAGACTCTAAATGATAAGAAACAACCCAACTAAAAGTGAGCCAAGGCCCTTAACAGACACTTCACCAAAAAAGACACACAAGGGGATGAGGCTGTGGCTCAGTGGTAGAGCGCTTGCCTAGTATGTATGAGGCACTGGGTTAGATTCTCAGCACCACATATAAATAAATGAATAAAATAAAGGTCTATCAACATCTAAAAATATTTTTTAAAAAAGACACACAAAATGGCAACTAAGCATATGAAAAGGTGCTCCACGTAATAAGTTATTAGGGAAATTCAAATTAAAATAATGAGGTACCACTGCGCATGTATTAAATGGCCAAAATCCAAAACACTGATGACACCAAATGCTGGCTAGGACTTGGGACAGCAGGACCTCTCATTGCTGGTGGGAATTTAATGGTCCAGACACTTCAGAAGACAGTTTGGCAGTTTCTTACAAAGCAAAACATGCTCTTACTCCAGCACTTGTGCTCCTTGATATTTCCCCAAAGAGTTTTAAAACTTGGGTCAACACAAATACCCACCCAGGGGTGCTTATGGAGGCTTTATTCATCACTGTCAAAGGTTGGAATCAACTAAGGTGTTCTTCAGTAGGTGAATGGATAATTCCTCCAGACAATGGAATATTTTTCAGCGTAAAACAGAGGCAGGGCCTATTAAGTCACAAAAAGACATGGAGGGACCTTTAAATGCCTATTACTAAATGAAAGAAGCCAATCTGAAAAGGCTACATACTGTATGATTTCAACTCTGTGACATTCTGGAAAAGGCAAAGCTATGGGCAAAGATGAGTATAAATGTCAGTGGCTGTCAGGGGTTAGGGGAGTGAGTAGGAAGGGATGAAAAGATAAAGCATAGAGAATTTTTTAGGGCAATGAGAATACTCTGTGTGAAATTGTTATGGTTGGTACATACCATTATACATTTGTTCAAATCCAACGTAAGCTACCAAGAGAGCACCCTGAGGTTAACCATGGACTCTAGATGATGGTAATGTATGAATGTAGGTTCATCAGCCATAATAAATACATGCCTATTATGGGGAATGTTGATAATGGAGAAAGCTATTCATTTGACTTTCTACACATTCATATGTCTTTGGGTATAGAAGAAATTCAGTTACAGACACCATGACATCTCTGTGTGTATTTCAACAAGCCTCTCCTAACCATAAATACATTGTCCTACATAACTGCAAAAGAATTTCAAAAATTCCTCAGTGTGACCTAGTATCCA